>JAPJBO010001161.1:0-63406 GCA_030068145.1 Diplonema papillatum | reverse complement strand
TTGATGGGGACACCTCAAAATGCGGTGGAAACACCTTACCATTGATGGGGACACCTCAAAATGCGGTGGAAACACTTTACCCTTGATGGGGACACCTCAAAATGCGGTGGAAACACTTTTCCCTTGATGGGGTCACCTCAAAATGCGGTGGAAACACTTTACCATTGATGGGGACACCTCAAAATGCGGTGGAAACACCTTCTCATTGATGGGGGTTTCTCCGCCGGGTACTCTACAAGACGTATAAGCCCAGACAAGCCCTGTTAGGTTGTTAGTACCGTACCGTTTGGGCGGGGGGCTGCGCCCCCCGAACCCCCCCATCTTTTAAAGAAGATTTTTGAGGATTTTTGATCAAACTTTCGGAGAACGATGCTGTAGTTTTGCCTGCGGAAAAGAGCTTGGAAGGGAATCGAACCTGGGTGTACGTACAGGCTGGGGGGAAATAATTGCCCGCGCCTTCAAAATTATAAAAGGTGGTAGCCGTACCCCCCCCCCCTGGTTCCAGTGGGAAATTTTCCCGGTAAGGTAAAAATGTGACCTCCCTAAGCGTACAACAAAAATGCCGAAGCAACTCGACAGGTCGGGCGCGGTGAGTTGGGTGAAAAGGGTGGTCGGGACTGATGTCCCGTCGTTGTATTGTTTTCTCCCCCTCTAGCCTCCTTCGAAATGAGCACAAGGCAGTCCCTCGAGTATTTTTTCGGGGTTTGCGACTTTGTGTACTTCACAGAATATCACGACCCTGGTTCTTGCCCGTGCCTTCTGGTGCTCAATACTCAACTCTAGATGCCGCTGTCACAGGAGGCTGCAGGTGCAGTCACGCAGGTGACTACCTGAGACACCCCCCCGCTGGGTCCCAGGTTTTACCCGGTCTGTCATTTACCCGTTCCAGCTTTCGTCCAGTTCAGCAATATTCCAATTACGGTAAGTCGAACGACGAGGCGCAAGCTCCCGGCAAGCAAGTGGGCGAAGCGAGAGGACTTCTATTGCTAAACGCCATCTGGCGGCATTGGGTACACCCTATTCTCACAGGAACAGGGAGCATTTCCGGAGCGCCTATAAACGAAGCAAATCAGCGGTCTGTGTAGGGGTGCCCACTCCAAAAGGGCCAAACGACGACGTTTGAGTGACTCTGTGTGGGGAAATACTTGAAGCCGCCTGGTGTTTCATTTGACGGAAAAGGACGGGGCGACCCAAAAAAACAACCTAAAAGTGGTCGTTTTCTTTCGTTGAACCAGAGTTTCCGTGCTTGGCTTCGCGTTTCTAGAGTGAAGTTCGCTTGAAACTCCGGGGTTTTAAAGTCTCCGGGTGACCTTCGTCGTTATGGAAGATATCCTTTGTGCTCTGAGTGTCGTAAGAGTGGTGGTTACACGGTAAGAGGATCGGTGGGTACCTTGGTTGTTGGCCATTGGTGGTTTCGGCCATTGTCCACATACCTTACTTACGGTAGGCCCTCCTCAGTATGGTCCGCAGGGTGACTGTCTGTCTTCTTGGTACCGTCTGACCATTTTAGAGTTAAAGCATTTTTGTAGCACTTTTACTTTGATGGCTTCAATGGACTTTCCCTGTGTGCGGCCCTTGTTCCGGAAATGTCCCTCCAGTACAACTCGACGCGCACTTCCACGGCGCCCCAGACGCAGCAAGCAAGTGGGCGAAGCGAGAGCAAAGGTTTTGAGGGAGAGAAGCCCTTCTTGTTTCTTAGCAGTTCAATAGTTGCAGTAGAAAAAAAGATGGTGCGTGGTATTCTTCGTTTGTTTCCTCACGAACGAGAAGGTACCAGGGAAAGCCTGCTACACGGGAGCCAAGCACGTGTTCGGCGGTACTGCAGAGCCACGGGCCTACGGGTCAAGTGGCTACCGATTTCCCAAGCAAGGCTTGGCGCACCTTGGTGCTTTAGGTTGCTAGGTTTTCGCCTCCCGCAATCGCGAGCTTCACGAACTCAAGAGGCCAAGTCAACTATTCCTTGCAGTAGTAGCATACTTTCGAAAAGAAATGCGTAGTTTTGGTGGAAAAACACCAGTCTCCGTGCATCCCGCGGCCAACCAGTTTCCAACGCATTGAACGGGGGGGGGAGGAGGTGGCAAGGCTTTGATGCACGTTTACAGAAGTCCGTGGCGAAGATTTGTGAGGCGTTTCCCTCTTTTTTTGCAAAATGGTGTAGGGCGGTGCTTGACCTGTTTTTGACCATGGAATGGGAGTTACAACGTCCTTAGACGTTCGGCGAGCGACCATCTTATACACTCGCCGATCATGGATCCTCATCACGACGCAAGTCCGAAAATTTCCCATCCTCTTCAAGATAGGTAGCCGTAAGGCTCTCAAACTCGCGTGATGCGTCGGTGTAGAGCTCGTGCAAACGCGTTGCTGGCGATGGTAGCGCGGAGTGCGGCAAGTAGCATTTTGCCGTTTGTTTGCGGTTTTGGCCGTTCTCCACGCACCTTACGTGCGGTAGGCTCTCCGCAGCATTTAGTTCTTTTGTCGAGTACCTGAACCACATGGATGAGCATGCACTTCCTCAGCATGGTGCCGATGTAGGTGACTGTCTTTTTTTTTTTTTTTTTTTTTTAGAGTTAAAGTTCGCTTGAAATTCCGGGGTTTTCGGGTCTCCGTGTGACCGTTCATGAATGGATTCTCTTAGAGCAAGAAGGGCTATATGGTAACGGGTTGTAGATTTTTTTTGTGTTTCTGACGATGTGCGACTATTTTTCTTTTTTGCCCACACGTGCTCCTTTGTCTTCGTTTCATTTTTGTTTTTGAGGAGGGCAGAGTTGTGGCTACGTGCGGCCAAAATCTCGCAGAAAAGCTGCATTCAGGAATTCCTTGCTATTAGAGTTGAAGTTCGCTTGAGACCAGTACTGTGCACTCCCAGCTTTCCCACAGTGCGGTCAGAATAGCCACAGCATGTACCCACAATCCACGCAGCGCGTCGATTATTGGCCAAAAACGTAGTCCCAACAGTGGGGGAGGAGGGATTGGATGTCTCCCCAACACCGGCGAAAGGGGGGGGGGGGGGGGGGGGGGGGGGTGATCTTCTTGCTCGCAGCGCTTGTTGCTGTTTGTGTGCGTTCGGTGTTCGTTTTGGTTCGGAATCGTGTACGAACCAGTCCACGCCCGCTGCAGACCGTGAGCGGGGAATACATGGCTGAGTGGGCGGCTGGCCCGCGTTTTAAAACTGAATAACGGCGGTGGCCCACTGGTGGGAGACAACAGCGTGTGAGGAAACCACCGCGGTCCGGAGATGCTCATTTTATAAACAAAAAGAAGAAGAAGTGTGAAAACGGGAAGAAAGAAATACTCCAGGGGTTGTCTTGTGCACATTTCGAAGGAGGCTCGTGGGAGGAACAATACAACCGCCCGCCAGTTCTTTTTTAGAGTGAAGTTCGCTTGAAACTCCGGGGTTTTAAGTCTCCGGGTGACCTTCGTCGTTATGGGAAGATATCCTTTGTGCTCTGAGTGTCGTAAGAGTGGTGGTTACACGAGGTAAGAGGGTCGGTGGGTACCTTAGTTGTTGGTCATTGGTGGTTTCGGCCATTGTGTTTTTGCTGAACGCTTCCGCAACTCAACCCAGATTGCAATGCTGTCTGTGTTTCGTGTGGGCTACAGCACATTTACCTCCTGGCAGCTATTGTCGAGCATTTCCTTCCAAGCTGGCGCTTATGTAAAAAAAAAAAAAAAAGTTAATGGAAGAGTCTTCTTTTGCGTGTTCAGCGTACAATGCCTTCTCTTGGTATTCTCGATTTGGCATTCTTTCACCGGTAGCTTCGTTTGGCAAGTTCGTGCGGAACACGTTGTTTCGGAAATGTTCCGTCGAGCACAACTGTATCTACCAGCATTTCAATTAAAAAAAAAAAACGAAAAGGCTACTTCCTTCCACTTGGTTCTTTTACACACGTCAAGACGATTATACGCTTGATCCAGGGTAGCCGCGGCTCTCTTGGACGGCTTTTGTTAGCAGCCGGGGGACAGCTTTCGGGAATAGTCAAGGCACAGCAGAAAGGGCTTCTTTCGTTCGAAACGGGAATGGAGGACTCCGTGAGTAAGAGGACGAACCTCATCAGGGACTGGGCTCCCCCCCTTTTCCCTTCAGGGCGGGGGGTGGGGCTGGGGCTGGGGAGAAAGGGGGGACGAAAGAACGGGCTCGAAACGGTAAGTGCTCGGCATCGTGTCCTATCTTTGCTCTGGGGCTAAGAAAGTTGTAGTGTGTGGGTAAAAGATAAAACAGTGGTGTCGCCTGAGGGGGGTGATCTCAGGGGCGCCCACCGTCAAGCAGCTGGGAACTGTTCAGTACATGGACCACATAGATCAGCATGCACTCAGACGTTAAGCAGCGGCTGCCGGCTTATCCCGTGACACCTTTTATATGTAGTTGGTTGGTACGTATTAACGACTGTGTAGAACGAGTAGTGTTGGAACTTTAGAGCCCTTGTAGCGTGGAACCGGCGTATCCGCGGCACAGGACAGCGATGCGAGTCTGTTTCGTAGCCGGGGGGACTATTCGTAGCCCACCACAGCCCGAACTGCACAATGCTCGAGGGTTCAGGCACAAGTCCCTTCGTTGCAAGAGGGACCCCACGTGACCGTGTCTGGCAAACAGCTGAAAAAGAATACACGGAAGGAAGGACCGCCGGGTGCTCATTTTCGGCGGGGGCCTAGACATGGTGGTCGAAAAACGATTCGCATTATTCGATTTTATCGGGCCACGACTAGCTTCGGCGACAACGGCGTGGGGCGACGCTGACACGGAACTGGATGGCCCCTGTTCAGGGATCCTTGAACGGAAGCTGATCTCGCGTCTTACCATGCAGGGTCCAAACCTTGTGTCTTTTTAAAACGCTCCCGCGGAGCCGATGGACCCCAAAAAAAGTTGGAAAAACAAAATTTTTGCTCAACTTCATCAAAAATTACTGCAGAGTTTGTTCCAAAATTTTAAAATTCAAAAAACCCATTTTTTTTCCATATATATTTTTTTTTGCCATTTCCAAAAAGACACAAGGTTTTGACCCTGCATGTTACACCATTTGCCCTCTCGAATTTGCAAAAGAAAAAGGACACCGCCGTCAAGTGGTTCAAGCGTAGAGTTGACCACGAGACCCTTGACGCGGTTCAGATCGTAAACACAACTGCGTTGGAAGCCAAGGGTGGTGGCCATCCCCAAAGCACAGGGGACGGACGAGTCCTGGTAGTTCGGGCAGCAGTCGGTGGTGGCACTTCTGTGCGGAGGCACTGTCCTGGTTCGTCTGGTATGATTGTCGGTGCCCTGGGTGCAAACCTCTGTGCAAACTTGAAGTCGGGTGAACCGGGCTGGTCACAGATCCGGCGACTTCCTCGAGTATGCGTATTCAAAAGCTCCGCCGTACACAGCGAGCATGGGCTTGGCGCACCGTGCATAAGAAAAAAAAACGGTTGAAGTGCCAAAGAGAAGAAGTCGTGCTGCCCCATTATTTGTTCCCTGGGGGGGGGGGGGGGGGGTTTGGGGGGGGGGGGGGGGGGGGGGGGGGGGGGGGAAGTGGGGGGGGGGGGGTTATGTTTCTCTTTTTTTTTTTTTTTTTTTTTTTTTTTTGCGAGGTTCGGTCTGCTCGATACCTCCGCGAGGCCCCATCCGATCTCCCGTCAAAAGGATCACGCGCACCTGCGCGGTGGAGCCCAGCCTCAGAAATACTCGACGTAGCTGCTTCGACTCCGAATGGAAGGGGGGAAATATAGAGGTAAGGGGCAAATACAATACAAACACAATCTGATTTGTTCTTCGCTTACACCACCGTGTGTTGTTTTCTCACTCAGGATTTTTTGACCAGTTGTGTTTGTGTGATTTGTCGTGTAGGGGTAGACCCGCATGACCTCACGTCCGTTCAACACGTGGTTCGGTAGTTACAGCACTTGGGATCCCTTCGGTTCTTTGTCGGGCAGCATCGTCGAGCATTTCCTTTCAACCTGGCGCTTATGTAAAAGCTGGAGTTAAAGAGGGTGTGCTGTAGTCGCATCCCGAAAAGCAGGTGTGATACAACCAAAAACGCGTGGAATGCACCCCCCCCCCCCGACGAGCGGGTGGGTGTGACTCCCGCTTTTCTAACTCCTCAGCTCCTGAGGCTGGAATCCGGCGCTGGATTTCACCCGTGGCGCTGCCTTCAAAAAGATTTACGGTGGCAAGCTACTATCTTTATCCTTTTTTTCTTCTTTTCCCAACGACAGCAAGTGTCAGACTAGCCGACCAGAAGGCGGTTTTGATTCCTTCAGGGCAGGTTTTCTCCACCGGCGGAAGTTGTTTGGGTTACCGTTTTTTGTGCTACCGTCGATCCCGAGGGACGATCAGCTTTTTCCTCTTTTTTTTCCTGTTTTGAATACACTGCTGTACTCCAGCCTCAGAAAGCTGAAGGTAATCTTCGGCAAAGAGAGAGCGCGCGCAATGTGCACCTGGTTTTCAGACGTGGCAACGGGTGAAATACGTGGGGAAAAGCGGGTATCCACACGCGCTTGTTTCTTAATATGTTCCGCACTCTTTTGCACCAGCTTCTGCTTCTGTGCTGGAGTTCACCGTGTGTGTGTGTGTGTGTGTGTGTGTGTTCTCAGTAATGGGTAACCCCTGAGCGGAGTCTAGCCCAGTGTGTGTGTGTGTGTGTGTGTGTGTGTGTGTGTGTGTGTGTGTGTGTGTGTGTGTGTGTGTGTGTGTGTGTGTGTGTGTGTGTGTGTGTGTGTGTGTGTGTGTGGGAGTGTGTGTGTGTGTGTGTGTGTGTGTGTGTGTGTGTGTGTGTGTGTGTGTGTGTGTGTGTGTGTGTGTGTGTGTGCAGAGCGCAGAAGGAAACACGGACAAGCAAGTGCCAGACTAGCCACCCGGAGGTGGTTGATTCCTTCTGGCAGGTCCTCTGCCGGTGGGGATGGGAAGGGGTTGCTTGAGGTTCTTGTTGGTTACCGTTTTTTTCTTTCGTTTGTTTCTTTTTCTTTTTAAAGAAAATACTGTTGATTTTCGCTCCCCTCCCCCCCTATCCTTAATTTTTTTAGAGTGAAAGTTCGGTTGAAACTCCGGGGTTTTAAAGTTTTGTCTCTAACAAATGCAATTTGTCAAGAACAAAAACAGATCGATGGCAGCGTACTATCATCACTCCCGTTAGATGAACAAAACAGGTTTGAAGGAAGTGCGCACAAACATCCTTATTGTATCTTCGCTTTTCCTTCGTCTCGGTTTTTCTCGAGTTGTAGGACACATTCAGGGAATGGGGATACTACCGAAACGACAGCGTTCGCGCGTAGCGCGCTCGCAGGCGACCTCGGTCGTCGGTCGCCCGCTCGTGGCACACCACGACCCTCTCCTCATCAGGTGATCTACACCCTGCCCATCCTGCAGGTGGTATACATCCTCTACAAAGTGGTAGCAGCTGCTGGTGTGGTGCAGGTATGCACCCTACCACGAAACCTCTTTTTTTTTTTTTTTTTGGTGAATAGACGGTGCTTTCTCGGTTGGCGACAATAGCGGGCAATAGTTTTCGTAACAGCCGGGACACCCTGTTGTAGCGAACGTCAAAAAGTCAATAAGAAACACGCACACACTGGCTCGTAGCGGCAGCATAAAGAGACTTTTCCCCGCCAAAAAGTCTGTTTAAGCGACGCGAGCTGGTACACGTCTTTCTGTGAAGCCAAAGCTCGAGAGACCAGCCGCAGCTACCAAAGTGCAATGCAACGCTGGTTAGGCAGACGTGTGCCCAACGACAGCTAGTGCAAAATGCGGTTGATTTCTTCCTCTACCGGCGGTTGTTGCTTGAATTCGCTTTTTTTTTTAATGTTGCAATTGGCGTTTTTTTTTTTTTTTTTTTTTTTTTTTTGCTTGTGTGGTCTTTTTCTTTTTGTCGTCTTCTTTTTGTTGAGGGGCCTACAGAACGTTGCTATGTTTCATTTCCCCACCCCCCTCCCAATACAACCTACACCAGTACTGTGCGCCGGCAACGTCCCCGCAATGTGGCCACGGGGGAAAAAAAATCTAGCCACAATTAGCCACAATGCAATGTGGGTAAGTGTTGCGGCTATTCTGACCACATTGCGGGGGGGTAAGTTTGGGGTGCACAGTACTGTCTACACCCCTCCCCACCCACCCAACCTATTTCACATATTCGGTACACACAAGGAGGATCGGTCGGCTTTTCAACTGGGGAGGAGCAGCGGGTCGACCAAGGGGAGTGCTTGCTCGGGACCCAAGGGGATGGAGTTCAGACTTGAGTTGCCCGGCGACCACTCGGACTGCTGCCACCACGACGACGCGCGGCTGAGGCCTGGATGGGTGAGGGGAGGGGCCGTGGAGGGGCGGTCGGCCGCGGCGGAGAGCACCGCGACCGACGTGGGCGGCGCTCCGTTTTGGATCGCGCGCTTCTGCAGGGATACGAGGGGCGACGTGAAGAGGTAGTTCGGGACGTCGAGCTCGGAATTGACCAGCTCGGAGACCAAGTTGTGGATGCTCGCCCCCGCGGCGCTCTTCGGGCGGAGGTGGTCCTCGCACAGCACCGTGTTCTGACGGTACCCTCGGCACGCGTCGATGGACGGCTCGATGATCAACACGCGCCCCAAACCCCCGCACGACTCCTCGAGGCTCTTCAACAGGCGAGGGCGGCTGTACGCCGTCTTCGTGCCCACTACGACCTCCTTGTACCAACTGCGCATGTTGTACACGACGCAGTGCACCCGGAAATCGATCGCGAGGGCCTCTGCTTCGGCTTTGCTCTTCGCGGTGAACAACACGATGTTCACGATCCGGCTGGTCTGCCGCAGCGCCTTGGAGTCCCCGGCGGTGAGTCCGTCTGCGTTGATCAGCACGATGTACCCGGGCGGGAACGTGTTCGGCTTCAACGGAACGGTGCTGCTCTGCAGGAACACGGTCCTGCTGCCCCGCTTGCCGCGGGCCGGCGGCGGCGGGCCGTTTTCGAGCGACGAGTTGCTGACAGACGGCGAAAGCCGCTTCGGCTGCGGTGTGTTGCCCGGCGTGTGGTGCTCCGTCGGGTAGAACGCGACCTTGACTCGGTGCGCCTTGTTCGGCGCGGCGTTGTTCACGCGGAACACGGCCTGCGCCTTTTCGAGGTTGATCGGCGTCGCCGGGTCGAGGGAGATGGCACCCATGGAGGTGTTGAAGGTAGGGTCCGATGGGTCCTTCCGCAGAGAGTACCGCGGGGACCTCGAGGGAGAATTGTCCTGCAAGATCAGTGCGACCCGCTGGCGGAGGTTCTTCGAGTCGCTGGGAGGGGGGCAGTGGTCGTCTCCCGGTAGGGACTTCGCGCTCGCGTCGTGTTCGTCGACGTAGTCGTCGGATTCGCCGCTGCTGCGGTGGAAGTCTTCGACCGTGATGCGGAGCAGGTGGTTCTCGGAACGGCTGGACCCGAGCAGCGAGCTGCCGGACGCGGTCAAATGCGGGACCTCCGGCGTGCTCGCGTCGGACTTGACGCCCAGGGAATCGTCGTCCCACATCTCAGACGAGTCGCGTCGGCTGCCCGCCGCGCACCGCGCGCCCGCCGCCTCCTTCTCGCCCAGCATTCGCTCGCCGGCTGCCGCGGCCACGGGTCTCGTTTGGCCCTTAATCTTGCCTGCCTTTTGTTTTTGTTTTTTGTTTGTTTCTTTTTTTTTTACTGTTGTGACGGCGTGCGGGCGTGCGTGTGCTCTTGCAAAAAAGAAAGGACCCAGCAGCGGAAGAATGGACCCCTGCTCTCTCTCTCTCTCTCTCTTGCTTTCTTCGCTTGCTTCCTTTTTTTTTTTTTTTTTTTTTTTTTTGGACGGTTTCTTATTTAAAAAAAGAGTGGAAGGCTTCTTTTGTGTGTGTGTGTGTGTGTGTGTTGTGCGTTTTTTTTTTTTTCTTTTTTGGGTTGCTTTACTTTCTTATGGTTTACAGGAGGGCGATCAACGGGAGTTGACGTGCCGTGTTGCTGTGTTCTTTTTGTTTTCCGGGCGCGTGCGCGGGTGTGTTTAGAGCGGGGGACTGGACCGGTGATTGCGTCGCGTGTGCCCTGTCGGAATCGTGGGGGTTCTTGAAAGTGAAAGTTTCCAAACCCGTAGCTAACTAGCGGGTATCCTTTGCGTCGTGCGCAGTGAAAGTTTTCTCAGTTTCACTGTGGGAATCGGACATCAAACCCAGAGGCAGGACAACACAGCCAGAGGAGGGTACTCGAGAACCAAAACACCCACCCTCCCTTCCCCCGTGTGACCTCGACCTTTAGGCCGAGGTAAATACCCCAACAACGCTCCTGCAAGTTTTCCCTCGCTTCCTCTCTCTTTCTCTTGCTCATTTTTTTATTGTGATTCCCAAACGAACTGACACGAAAGCGCATGGTTCTCCATTGTTCCCCCCTTTTTATCCCTGCTCGTAGCTGCCGATGAAAGATTCCCACACCCGTAACTAACTAGCGGGTTGCCTTTGCGTCGTGCGCAGTGAAAGTTTTCTCACTGTGGGAATCGGACATCAAACCCAGAGGCAGGACAACACAGCCAGAGGAGGGTACTCGAGAACCAAAATACCCACCCTCCCTTCCCCCGTGCGACCTCGACCTTTAGGCCGAGGTAAATACCCCAACAACGCTCCTGCAAGTTTTCCCTCGCTTCCTCTCTCTTTCTCTTGCTCATTTTTTTATTGTGATTCCCAAACGAACTGACACGAAAGCGCATGGTTCTCCATTGTTCCCCCCTTTTTATCCCTGCTCGTAGCTGCCGATGAAAGATTCCCACACCCGTAACTAACTAGCGGGTTGCCTTTGCGTCGTGCGCACTGAAACTTTTCTCAGTTTCACTGTGGGAATCGGACATCAAACCCAGAGGCAGGACAACACAGCCAGAGGAGGGTACTCGAGAACCAAAATACCCACCCTCCCTTCCCCCGTGTGACCTCGACCTTTAGACCGAGGTAAATACCGGCAGCTACGAGCAGGGATAAAAAGGGGGGAACAATGAGCTCCGTCATGTACATGGCGCGCCTCGGTTCCAAAACCGTGACCGCGAACGATCTGCTGTGGCTGACGACAGATCGACCGCCGTTACTCATCAAGCTCGGAGGATTTCGTCACGAAGAGAACCCTGCCATCCCACGGATGTTAGGCGATGACGAAGACTACGAGCCGCGAGAAGGAACCGAGGTGAGGGAGGGCAACTCCATCTCCGTGACCTCAGGCCTCATTGGCCCTGACCTGCGTGCGATTGCGGACAAAATCGCATCAGGCTTGAACGCGGACGAGACTTCCACAGCATTCTGGATTAGCGCAGCGCAAGCTACCGGCGCGCCTGGAATCCATGTTGCAGCGAGGAAGGCCGTCGAGATGTCGTTCAATCTCTGCGACGGGAAGCGTCGCTCCGTTGTCAAAAGGACAACCTGCTTGTCGACCCGGGCCCCGTTCCGGGCAGCCTGGACGTGGATTAGTCAAATGGATCCGCGACCAGTGGTTTACGATTCATCGTGGGAATGTTTCAGCGTAACGACCAAACAGCAGGTCATTGGGGTTTTAGCAACACAAAGTCTAAAATTCGGACGATGGCGAAGGTCAAGGGTGACATGGAGAAGGAGCGGAGCCGCACGGCAAAGTGGGACGCCGCCCCGAGGAGGTACAAGGGTGGAAAGGGTGGCAAGAACTGGTCTTATGCACGGGGAAACGGTATGCCCGGGGGAAAGTGACTGGCGTCCTTCCGGCAGACAGACGGGACGTTACCCGCGGGGCCAGTTATCCATCCCATTCCCTCCCCGATCAATTTTCAAACCCCAACCGCGACATCTTCCCATCGCGCGTTTCCGGACGCGCAGCCAGTTCTCCGTCGGTCGATCCTCGCGTCCGGCATCCTCCCTCTTCCCGGGTTTCGAAGGGTCTCTCTCGAGGAGGAGACCGAGTCAGTCCTAGCAGCCGTCAGGAGCGTGATCCCCGGCGCACAATCAATTCAGGCTCTCGCCCCTTCACCAAGGAGCGCGAGAACCAACTCTTCGCCATTTCGCGGATTCTCAGCCGGGGAGGCAGGGCTTCTCACACAGCAGTCGCGCGCGGCGTCGATCGTCGGCCAAGCGGTTCTCGATTTAGTGGCATCGAAGACGGGCGTGGCGGTCACGCGGACTCTTGCTTCGAGGCACAGAGAGAGAGACGTGACGGTGTCGGAAGCACGCGACCGATTGCACCAGGTGGTGGGTCGTGCTTGGGCGGAATCGACGGTGGACGATCGACGCAATTTGTGGAGACGATTCCAGGCGTGGACCAGTGCGCAAGGTATGGGCCTCAACCCGGATACGGCTGTCCTGTTCGTGATGGCTACTTCGGTGGAACCCCAGGGTATGCTGGCGTACTCCCGGTTGCTGGCGGCGGTTTTTGGCCATTTGGGGGTCAACAGCCAGCCGTTGAAAACGTTGGCGTCTGCTCTCCGTGGTGCTGGTGCAGCTATCCCGCTGTCGCAGGCGGAGTCGATTCCGCGCGACACGCTCCTTTCATGGGCGATGGACCAGGTGTCGCACGTTCGTTTGGCGACACTCGTCGCGTGGAAGACGGCGTCGCGTTGGGCCGATGTGTGCATGCTGACGCGGAGAGACTTTGTTCTGGTGACGGACGACGAAGTCATAGTCGACTGGGGAGTGCGGCCGAAGGGTCGTACCAGGAACCCGTTTTGTGTGAGCAAGTTGGTGGTTATCTGCGGGCCGTTGACGAACGTGATCGCGATGCTCGTACGAGGCGCGGGGGACTTCCGCCAATTGACGTCGGTGTCGACAGCGCAGCTCGCGAGAATGTGGGCGGGCGAGCTTCGGATGTGCCGATACTCGGCACACAGCATCAAGAGGGGGGCAGTCGACCACCTGCTGGAGGCCAAGTCCCTAGGAGCTCCGTTCCCAGAGCACCTGATATCCAGGGTGGCCAAGCACAAGAACGAGGTGGACCCGACCGTGGCGCAGATGACGGTGCGGTACGCAAACAACGTGGTGGCGCTGGCGCGCGTGCTAAGAACGGCGGAGGTCACTGTGTTTCTGTGAGGAACAGGGACCCGTTGGACCTGGGTCGGTTTGTCCGGCAGCAGCACTCGCTGTTCAAGCGGGGGAAAAAGACGCGCTTGCCCAAGACGGACGAGGAGAAGGCCGCGCCGCTGCATGTTGATAGTGTGCCACCGATGGACGTACCGCTCCTACGAGAGCGGATGAATGATGTGACGAGGATTCGGTTCGATGAGACGTGGCGGCGGACATTTGGCGCGACGACGGATACTGCTGCGTCAACGGCTCGTCGGGATTCGCGGTTGCAAGCACGTCATGCGCATGAGCTGGAAGCTCACGGCATAGCTCGGAGGGCGCGTGGGCCTGGAAGTTCAGTGAACGTGCCATTCACGGTCATCGAAGAGAAGGAGGGTGCATTGCGACAGCGGTTCATTCTGTGGACGTTCGAAGCGAACAACGCGATTGAGGCCGACGGATACAAGGCGTCGGTACCGCTGGAGCACGTCAGCAAATACCTGTCAGCGGTGCACGCGGAATGCGGATCCACGCGTGACTTTCGCTGCGGGTTCTACGGTGTTGCGATTCCGCACAGCGCGCGTGGCTCGTTTCGGTTCAGAGATGACGCCGATGAATGGTGGGAGCTCACTCGGTTGCCGATGGGCCACACCTGTGCACCCGAGTTAATGCACACGTTGACGTCGACCGTTGCCGGGCACCCCGATTTCGTCAAGCAGGAACACGCAGTGCCGTCGACGCTCACAGTGCACACTTGGGTCGACAACATTCGGTACGCCGGATCGCGCAAGGAGGTTCTCGAAGCGACTCGGATTGTCGACGATTTGGCGGCACAGGCGAAGGTGACGTGGAAGCAAGCGGACACCCGGACAGCGAGCTCGAGATACGAGTTCATCGGGGTGGACTGGGACCACTCGAAGAACAAGGTGGGCATATCGGCGAAGCTGGCCAAGAAGCTCGCACGGGACGTGGAAGAAGTGCGCACGGGCGCGATGTCTGCTTCGGGATTGGAGACGCTCGGAGGGCGGTTGCTGCATGCGTCAGCGATCGTCGGCGTTTTTGTGGGCGAGTATTACTTCGCTCTGAAGTTCCTTCGGCGCTTGACGAACGCCCTCAATCGGGGGGAGAAGGCGGTCGATCAGACGATTCGTCTTTCCGGCGGTGTGCAGCGGTTGCTTGAAATGTGGATTCGAGCCGTTCTCGGGAGCCGTAGCATGCCGGTGGAGGCTAGAGTGCCAGCGTTGACCGTTTTCGTTGACGCGAGTCTAGATGGATGGGGCGGCGTCGTCGTAAACGTCGCTACGAACGCGATCGAAGTGTTGGGTTCGAGATGGTCGCGGAAGGAAAAGAGGCTCCATATCAACGAGTTGGAGGCCCTGGCGTTCGAGCGTTGCGTGGCGTCGGTGACGTCGGCGCACGAGGGCGGTGCAGTGACGGTGGTCGTGGACAACACGACGGTACAAGGTGTTGCCCGTAAGGGTTCATGTCTGCGGTCGCAAGTCTTAAATGACGCAGTCGTGAAGGGGCTCGCGCATCTGCGCGGGCTGAACATCTCAGTCTCTGTTCGCTGGGTAAAGAGTGCGGGGAATCCCGCCGACCTGCCGTCGCGGGTCCCGGTGTCGGCTTTGACCGATGCGAATTTGGCCGACATGGCACTTGCGGTAAGGAGTTTTCTTACTGGCGATATGGGTCTGGTGGTGTGACTTCCTGGGCTAGCCTGTTCACTCACAAAATCAGTGGCTACCTCAGGGGGTTACCCCATCGTACGTGAAACCCTGTTTCTTCTTCCCCTTTCTTTGTTGCAATGAGTGGATTTCAGAAGCATTCTGAGAAATGCAACGATCAAGTGAAGCGCACGCGAAGCGCAGTAGCGCAGTTCATGATGAACTCAGCAAGTGAAGCGCCAAGGCATTCTTACGATTCATCGTGGGAATGTTTCAGCGTAACGACCAAACAGCAGGTCATTGGGGTTTTAGCAACACAAAGTCTAAAATTCCCACCCACCCACATCCTGGTATTCGCTGCTTGCTATCCTATCAGTCCGCGGTATCCGCGAGGTCCAGGGGAGCTGGGTTCCCAGCCTCCGTCCCCCGTGACTTCCTGGGCTAGCCTGTTCACTCACAAAATCAGTGGCTACCTCAGGGGGTTACCCCATCGTACGTGAAACCCTGTTTCTTCTTCCCCTTTCTTTGTTGCAATGAGTGGATTTCAGAAGCATTCTGAGAAATGCAACGATCAAGTGAAGCGCACGCGAAGCGCAGTAGCGCAGTTCATGATGAACTCAGCAAGTGAAGCGCCAAGGCATTCCTCACAAGAAGGTTGTCTCCGTGGTGGCAAGCTTCAACCCAGACATGGAGAGAACGCTGAGAGAGTTTCTCTTCAAGAAGGCATTGGGGATGAAGCCCACGGAATACGAGAGGGTGTTTCTTCCGATCGACAGGCTAGAGTTGGAAGTCCCGACTGAACAGCAGATGAGGCGTCTAGTTTCAGTCACCGCGGATGAACTCGGCATTTCGGAAGAGGCAGATCTGACCCAAGCGCTGAAGGCACTGGCATCAGAATCGTCTGACACCTGGACGTTGCTGGAAGGGGGCAGGGCGAGGGCCCCAGGAGAGGAGCTTCCAAGGGCTCACCCCGCGAGGTTCCTGTTCGACTTTGGCAGAGACGAGTTCCGTCTCCTCCTCCTGTTGGCGGCCCGAGGTCGGACACCAGCAGGCTGGTTCGGGTATCGCATTCCTCCCACGGTTGCATTCAAGTATCTCTTCCCCATCAAGCCCAGCACTGACAGCCTGGTGATGGTGAAGCCAGTTCTGGGACGGTAAAAGACGTGATGGAGGTTTTCGCTCTACGAAGGCCGCCGGCGCTGAAGTTCGTTGCTGAGCGTGTTAAATCGACATACGACGATCCGCTAACCAACCACTGGACCGCTGCCATCTTGAATTACCTGCGATGAGAGGGAGGGACAGGCGGAGTCTCCCCGTCCTGAGCTTTGTTTGGGTCCAAGATGATGGGCGCCCTTCGGCTATTTATTTCTCTTTCCCTCTTTCTCATACTTTTCATTTTATTGGGTTGCGTCTTCCCTCACTCTTAGCGTCTTAAAAGGTCCTTTTGATGCCGAAACCAAATGGAAATAATATAAAGGAAAAGAAAAATCCCTCCCTCTGTCGGAATCGCGTGTTCTTGCTACTAAACCCGGAGTTGCAAGTGAACGAACTAGGGAGGCCGCGGGTTCAAGCGGGCGCAAACGAAACGCGCCTGTCTTTTAAAAGTCTCCGGGTGGTTCTCAGCATTTGGATGTTGTTCTGATCGCATACATACTTCGCAACGCGTTGGTCGCTGACCGCCGTCTTTTGGCCGCTGTCGTTTGACCGCTGTCTCTACTGTGTCCTAAAGTGAAGAACTCCGGGGTAGTACAGTCTCCGGGTGACCTTCAGCAAAAACGCACTTGTGGAGGTGATTCTGCCTTGTTTTTTTTTTTTTTTTTTTTTTTTTTTTGCGTTCTGCACTGCAGGGATTTATACGCCGGTCTAGATGGGCGGGTCACCCGTCCATCCTCAAAAAAAAAAAAAAAAAAAAAAAAAAAACCCACGGGCTGGCGGGTGTGGGTAGGCTACCACAGCAGTCATAGGGGGTCATGGGGGGGCCCATAGGGGGTCCAGGGGGGTCATGGGGGGGTCCATAGGGGGTCCCAGGGGGGTCATAGGGGGGGGGGGGGTCATGGAGGCGAGCAAGCGGCCCAACCCGGCGAGACACAGCCGAACTTCCAACCGCAGTGGTGGATTCTATCACGCCTGGGCGAGCATCCCACATACACGGACTACTGCTCTGCGTTTCTTCGCGACCAGGGGTTGCGTCTGCAATACCCGAATACAGCGCGCATCCTCTTGATGGCACTAGTGCTTCCTCTTGGGACGGCTTCCGTGGAACGATTGTTCTCCGTAGTAAAGCAGTGCCGTACGTACATCCGCAACAGGTTGTCGAACTCAACTGTGCGCCAATGTTTGTTCTTGACGTACAATCCCCCTTCCGTGACGCCAGAATTTCTTGACCAGCTGATGAGAGAGTATCTCATGCTGGATCCGACGGTCAGGAAAAATGACAAAGACGATGCGTCAGAAAGCGAGGACTCAGAGCCCGAGCCCGAAGCCGAGGACCCGTTGCGGTACACGAACGTACGCCGAACATTATTGAAGTTCGCAAAGGCTTCGGTGTACTTCGATGCCGTGTCGGCGGTCCTCGCAAAGAGAGAGCAGTTGGCACGACGCCCCATGCCCTTATTCTCCAACTCTTCCTTGTAATCCAACTGCTGTGGTTTCCCCCTCACGCGCCCTTTGCCGGACAACTGCTGGTTCTCCCACCTCTCTGCTGCACCCTCCACCCTCTGGAACATCTGGCTCGGAATCTATACACGGTGCGCAGTGATGCACGGTGATGCACAGTGATCCACGCTAGTGCGGTGTGCACAGTGACACGATAGCGCATGGTGGTGCATAGTGATCCACAGTGGAGGACAGTGGTGGCACTAATTTTCGGGCCCTCAACGACTTTGCAGGGCTGGCTGGGGTGGCTGGACAGGCTGGACAGGCTGGACCACCACTGGGGGGGGGGGACGTTGTTGTTGGTGATGGTTTTGTGGGATAAAGTAGGGGAAAGAAAATTTCTTTTTGCGGTGGTCTCCGCTGGCCTGGTAGTCCGTGCTACCTCCTTTCTTTTACACTGGGGGGGGGGGGGGGTCTGGGGGGTCGACAAACACGTGCTCGGCACCCCGGTGCAAAAGACGGGTACCCGTCCATCTACATGGACTATTGCTCTAGGCCGAAATCCCCTTATAAATCCCTGTACTTCTGCAGCCATTATTTCAGCCTAAACGAGCATCCGACCAGTTATTCTGGATTTCCCGAGCATATTAAGACCAGGTTTCGAGTTTTGGGTTGCCGGGGCCCCCCCTTCTTTTTCCGGCAAATCAGGGGTCTTTCAGTCCTTTCACGAGGTTTACAATGACTATGCGCCGGATCACCAATATGGAAAGGTTATGCTCGCTGCGACCGTAGCGCACGGCCACGCTGCCTCATCACCCACTGCATCCTGCTGAACGTTTCGATGAGGTGTAGGTGATACTACTTGCGTTCCAGCCCACACGAAATTCTAATTCATTGGCTGCTACTCTTACATTCAGTCATTCAGCTGCACGGCATCGCTTGAGACTTTTGGAACCACACGAAAAGCAGAAAGTCGTTTGGAGAACATAACTAACCAATGGAGTAAGACTCCGGAGGTGCTTTGACACAGTACACGCGGAATTGGAAACTTCGTCTTGCCGGGTGTCGCTCCATTGATCGGTCTTTTCGAACTCGTGATGCAGGACGACGATTCGGGAACATATTGCCTGAGGTCGCTTGCTCTGATGAAGCGACACGTTGAGCTGGATTGAACCAGTTGAATTCCTCTCGTTTGCAACACTTCGTTGCTGGCGCAATGCAGGACGGAACGGAGGAGCGCGGGTAGCCGAGAACGTCGCAGCTTGATACTGGCCCCGGACGTCATCCTGCCCTGACTTTACTGAGGCCATTCATTCCTTCCGACTTACGAATAGTGTGCCAGGTGGACACACTAGTTCCCGAGGTCCGCACGGCGCTGTACAGGCTGTGCTGGAAGCCCCTAGCTAGAAATGGCAGGCTTCGCCAGGAAGGAGATACAAACGAGTACCGCGCACCTCGCACGCGGAGACTCGTTCTTACAGGCGTTTTTGGAGGTCGATAGTACTCTTTGGCCGGTTCTCAAACGAAGTCAAAAAGACGCTGGCGGCCAAGGTTGGTGAGGCACGAACAACGATTCCGCTGGGGGGTGAAGCAGCACCACAAGTGCATGTGACAAGGAATCATCCCTATATATAATTCTTGTATCCCAGTATTCTCAAGAAGAACCCTCGATTTCTTTCGAGACCGGAAGGGACGTGAAGCAGTACACATACAGGTGCACATGCGAAGTGTTTATCGCACCCGACAACACTTGTTCTGATATGACAAGTATTTTCAGGAACCCCAGGCGTTTTGTGAGACACGAACACTTTCTCGTCTGCATGACAGTTGCGACAGGAATGTTTTTGTTTTGTTTTCCACTGCCCGGCGCACGCAGTGCAGGGTCTAACTGGAACCCCGTTTTGGAGACGTTAGCGTTGCATGTTGTGTGGGTTTGTTTGTTTGATTTTGCTTGCTCGTGCGGGCTCGAGGCTAGAGGGGAGAAAACAACACAAACACAAAGTGGGTCCGGGGGTTGTAGTTCCGGAGGTTTTAGGGTCTCTCCGTCCTTTTTGGTAAACGCTTACGCCCGCCACTAAACCAAGATTTACCTGTGTTCGTGCGCTACAGTACCCCTCCTTTGAGAATTCGCAACTGGCAACCTCTTTAAGTATTTTCCTACAAGCACGATCGAAGGGCGGGAGCCCTTCGATGACGACTGCACACATGATGGTGATGCTTCGCACCCGCGACGTGTTTGAAGAACCAAATGGACTGCCGACTGCCGCTCTGAGGGAACCGTGGAGGCCATATTCTGTTGTGGTGCGGCGTCGCGACTACAGCCTGGGGATGGGCTGTTCGGATATACAGCTCTCTCGACCACACGACGACGTCCTTGAAGAGTCAGTTGGAGTGGTCGACCGACTGCTGCACTTCGAGAACCGACATGTCGTGGTGCCGGGCGAGGCGCATGAGATCGTTCTTGTACTTGGACCGGTTGTCCTCCAGCTGCTGCGCGAAGAGGTCCGCGAGCACTTCGCTGTTGTGCGGTGCGGCGGCCATCGCCGAGCGCAAAGCAGACCGCGTCTTCGCCTTCTGCTCGTCGTACCGGCTCTTCAGTTCGGCGAGCTCCTCGCGGGAGCAGGTGTCCACGGTACGCAGCGTGCGCATCGCGCCGCTGGTGATCTCCCGTTCGCGTACGAGGTCCTCGGAGCCCGCGGAATGCGGCGGAGACTCGCGCCGCGCTTCTTCCCCCCACCCCCACCCCCACCCCCTCCGCCGCCGCCGCCGCCGCCGCCCAGCGACAGCTCGCGCGCGAGGTTGACCGCCTCCTGGCCGTTTTGGTATTTTCCCTCTCCCCCCCCCGGTGCTGTCCACGGGAAATGCGTCAAGTCGGTCAGTCACTCGTGCTTTCCCAAAGCATGTGCTGGAACTGCTGCCGAAGCTTTTTTTCATCCGGCTTCTCCGCCGCGACGCGGACTTGGGCCATGCGGATGGCGTGTTTCATCACGAACTGAGTGCCGGTGGACCGGATGAAGACGAACTGCAGGTAGCACACGACGGCCGTGACCCCGAGGACGAGCAGGAGCACTCCGATGAAGACTCCGGAGTACATGTTGGCCCGGTGCTGCTTCGCGACGACGTCTTTGAAGAGTCGGTTGGAGTGGTCGACCGACTGCTGCACTTCGAGAACCGACATGTCGTGGTTCCGGGCGAGGCGCATGAGGTCGTTCTTGTACTCGGACCGGTTGTCCTCCAGCTGCTGCGCGAAGAGGTCCGCGAGCACTTCGCTGTTGTGCGGAGCGGCGGCCATCGCCGAGCGGAAAGCAGACCGCGTCTTCGCCTTCTGCTCGTCGTACCGGCTCTTCAGTTCGGCGAGCTCCGCGCGGTAGCAGGTGTCCACGGTACGCAGCGTGCGCATCGCGCCGCTGGTGATCTCCCGTTCGCGTTCGAGGTCCTCGGAGCCCGCGGAATGCGGCGGAGACTCGTCGCTGCGCTTCTTCCCCCCACCCCCACCCCCTCCGCCGCCGCCGCCGCCGCCCAGCGACAGCTCGCGCGTGAGGGTGACCGCCTCCTGGCTCTTCGCCGACACCCGGTCCACCGACTCCCGCAGCGCCTTGATCTCGTCCGCTTGCTGCTTCACCAGCAGCTTCACCGCCTTCACGACGGCGAGCACTTCTGCGGCGTCGCCGACATCAGGCTTCCGCACAGCCTCGCCGCCGACTGCCGGCGCGTGCACTCCGTCGACGGATCCGCGTCCGACGGCTGCCTTCGAAATGCTCGGTGCGTCGGCCTTTATCCCCCCGAGGCTAGCCCCCGGGGTCGGTGTCAACGGAGGCGCCACGGAAAAGATCTGCGGCGTCGTGACGATTTCGAGGGGACAAAAGGGGCGGGCAGCGGCGGAGGCGGCGTGGGAGGCCAGCGGGGGCGTGTGGACGGGGGAGGCCGGCGGCGGTGTGGGGGCGGCGGTGCAGTCGGTCGAGCCGTCGGTGCAGCGGGCCTCGCAGGCGAGGACCTCTTCCGTGTCGTTTTCGGTGTCGGCGGCCTTGATCGCGTCTTCGATCAGCTGCCCCCACACCTCGCGGGTCACGGCGACCTCGTCGTCGGTTGCCGTGCACTCCGGCTCTTCCTGCTCCGCCGGAGCGTCGTCACCGCCGCCGCCGCCGCCGTCCGCAAGCGCTGCCACCTTCGCGTCGACGTTCTTCACGACGCGTTGGGTCGCTGCGTCTTCGCCGGGCGCCGGCGTCTCGGTGCTCGCCTCTTTTCCATCTTCCGGGGCTGCTTTCGCTCCGTTCTTGTTAGAGCTACTGCTGCTGCTACTGCACCATCGTCCCTGCGGGACGCACAAAGAGTAGTGGAGCCTCGTCTCGCGTAGGGTGAACAGCCGCCTGCCCGTCTCACGGCAGGCCCGCCTTTGGTACGCCGCCGCGGCGGTCTTTGCGACGCTGTTCATACTTGCCACGCCTCCTCTTCCCCCCGTTCCCTGTTTTGTTTAGGCTGTAGCTTTGTTGTGCACCCGATTCCAATTCATTTTCTGTCGATAGTTGTTGCCTTCGGCTGGGCCGTGTCACGGCGACCTCGTCGCTGGCTGCCGTGCACTCCGGCTCTTCCTGCTCCGCCGGAGCGTCGTCGCCGCCGCCGTCCGCAAGCGCTGCCACCTTCGCGTCGACATTCTTCACGACGCGTTGGGTCGCTGCGTCTTCGCCGGGCGCCGGCGTCTCGGTGCTCGCCTCTTTTCCATCTTCCGGGGCTGCTTTCGCTCCGCAGCTACTGCTGCTACTGCACCATCGTCCCTGCGGGACCCACAAAGAGTAGTGGAGCCTCGTCTCGCGTAGGGTGAACAGCCGCCTGCCCGTCTCACAGTAGGCCCGCCTTTGGTACGCCGCCGCGGCGGTCTTTGCGACGCTGTTCATATTTGCCACGCCTCCTCTTCCCCCCGTTCCCTGTTTTGTTTAGGCTGTAGCTTTATTGTGCACCCGATTCCAATTCATTTTCTGTCGATAGTTGTTGCCTTCGGCTGGGCCGTGTCACGGCGACCTCGTCGCTGGCTGCCGTGCCTCCGGCTCTTCCTGCTCCGCCGGAGCGTCGTCGCCGCCGCCGTCCGCAAGCGCTGCCACCTTCGCGTCGACGTTCTTCACGACGCGTTGGGTCGCTGCGTCTTCGCCGGGCGCCGGCGTCTCGGTGCTCGCCTCTTTTCCATCTTCCGGGGCTGCTTTCGCTCCGTTCTTGTTAGAGCTACTGCTGCTGCTACTGCACCATCGTCCCTGCGGGACCCACAAAGAGTAGTGGAGCCTCGTCTCGCGTAGGGTGAACAGCCGCCTGCCCGTCTCACGGCAGGCCCGCCTTTGGTACGCCGCCGCGGCGGTCTTTGCGACGCTGTTCATACTTGCCACGCCTCCTCCTCCCCCCGTTCCCTGTTTTGTTTAGGCTGCAGCTTTATTGTGCACCCGATCCCAATTCGGTTCTGTCGATAGTTGTTGTTTTCGACTGGGCTTGTGCCACGGCGACCTCGTCGCTGGCTGCCGTGCACTCCGGCTCTTCCTGCTCCGCCGGAGCGTCGTCGCCGCCGCCGCCGCCGCCGTCCGCAAGCGCTGCCACCTTCGCGTCGACGTTCTTCACGACGCGTTGGGTCGCTGCGTCTTCGCCGGGCGCCGGCGTCTCGGTGCTCGCCTCTTTTCCATCTTCCGGGGCTGCTTTCGCTCCGCCCCTGCTAGAGCTACTGCTGCTGCTTCTGCACCATCGTCCCTGCGGGACGCACAAAGAGTAGTGGAGCCTCGTCTCGCGTAGGGTGAACAGCCGCCTGCCCGTCTCACGGTAGGCCCGCCTTTGGTACGCCGCCGCGGCGGTCTTTGCGTCGCTGTTCATACTTGCCCCGCCTCCTCCTCCCCCCGTTCCCTGTTTTGTTTAGGCTGCAGCTTTATTGTGCACCCGATCCCCATTCGGTTCTGTCGATAGTTGTTGTTTTCGGCTGGGCTTGTGCCACGGCGACCTCATCGCTGACTGCAGTGGACCACGACGGTATCTGATCATCTTGGATCCCCACGCTCTCGTTCTTGATTAATGAAGACATTCTTGTTGAATGCTTTCGCCGCAGAAGTTCGTCTTCCTACGATCTAAGAATTTCACCTCTGACGTAGGAGTACGTACGACCCCGGCAGTCCCTATTGATCCCGCGCAACGAGGCCTTAGACGAAACTCAAAAGAGAACCGCTAAGAACTTCGTTTTGATTATTCCTTCGTTTACAGCAGACGGTATCTGATCATCTTGGATCCCCACGCTCTCGTTCTTGATTAATGAAGACATTCTTGTTGAATGCTTTCGCCGCAGAAGTTCGTCTTCCTACGATCTAAGAATTTCACCTCTGACGTAGGAGTACGTACGATCCCGGCAGTCCCTATGGATATTGATCCCGCGCAACGAGGCCGTAGACGAAACTCAAAAGAGAACCGCTAAGAACTTCGTTTTGATTATTCCTTCGTTTACAGCAGTGGACTACGACGGTATCTGATCATCTTGGATCCCCACGCTCTCGTTCTTGATTAATGAAGACATTCTTGTTGAATGCTTTCGCCGCAGAAGTTCGTCTTCCTACGATCTAAGAATTTCACCTCTGACGTAGGAGTACGTACGACCCCGGCAGTCCCTATTGATCCCGCGCAACGAGGCCTTAGACGAAACTCAAAAGAGAACCGCTAAGAACTTCGTTTTGATTATTCCTTCTCGGGTTGAGAGAGTGGCTTTTGTTTGTGTGTACGTGTGTAAACCCTGTTTTGAGTGATTTAACACAGCACGCTGCCATCCAACACTTTTTTGATATAGACAAGCAAGCTTGTTACCATTAAAAAAAAGAGTGCACTCCGGCTTCCTGCTCCGCCGGAGCGTGGTCGTCGTCACCGCCCGCGGCGCCGTCCGCAAGCGCCGCACCTTCGCGTCGACGTTCTTCACGATGCGTTCAGTCGCTGCCGCTTCGTCTGGCGCCGGCGCCCCGTTACCTGGCAGCACCGCGCCACAAGCCCGTCCGCTCTGCCCTGTGGCTGACAAAAAAAGACAGGCGCTTCGTTTTGTTTGTGCGTGCCGGGTGATCGTTTGCTACGTCTTTTAACTGCACAATACATTGAAGGGCAACCCGCAAGATTGTTTGTACTGAGAAATGCAGAAGTGGAAACGAACCAACCGATCTTCGTGTATTTGCCACGTTGCACCGTGGCCAGGACACGGAAATCAAAAGAAATGTGAAAACGGGAAAAAAGGGACGGGATGGGTGGGCAAGAGCGTATTGAGTGTGAGGGAGAAGCCCTGCCGGAGTACGTTTTTGGTCGGTCAACATTTATAGCGTGGTTTAGAGGGTCGGTGTTTTAGGGTCTCCGGTTGACCATTGAGGCTGGGAGGCGGGTAGTACGAGGGATTACGCACTTTAACTACGGCTAGCCATTTATATATGAGTGGACGTTCGCTTGCGGATCCGGGGTTTTAAAGTTTCCGGGTGACCATCGTCGAAAGACTTTCTAAGACGGACAGAACAACCAACTTGAGAACTAGCTTCTTTTGCAACTTATGCGTATCTCTCTTCATGTGAGGGCTGAAACTCTGTTGAAAATTGAGGTTTTACCGCAGCTTACTTCAAACGACGAGCATGTAGCATGAGTTAATCTTAATTTAAGGGGGTAGGTTTAATGTTTAGGCACCCCCTGCCTCTCAGGCTGGAGGAAAACTCGAGTTCAGCGCCCGAGTTCAAGCATTGTTGCCCATTGGTAGAGAAGGCAAAAGTCGTAACCAGTGCCTACTCCAATTTTGAAGAGTGGAACGAAGCACAGTAGGTACCGCGCTGGCTTCTTTGATGTGGGAGAACACATCAAAACAAGTCAAAGCAACGCGCGGCCGAGCAGAGGGGCTCGGAATTAATTCCGAGCCCAGTAGTAGTAGTAGTAGTAGTAGTAGTATGTGTCATCCTAATCCGGGAACAAGTCAGGGAGAAGAACGGAGCAATCTTTACAAACGAACGAGTGACATAAGGAGGCCGCTTGAGCGGCGCCAATCCGAGCGCACACGGCAGCAGTGACGCGTCGGCAGTATTCCGAGCTCAGAAAAAAAAAAATGAGACAAGGAAACTGACACAGCGTCGGGAATCGTTGGATACACGCACACGGACGGGCATTTCCGGACGTAGGGTCTTGCACTGATTTCACGAGAAAACGCGATCGGCTGCAACTGAACACTGAGGTAGGGGGGCCCACGCAAGGCAAGCTACAATGGGGCAATTTGGGACAAGAATTATGAGCGTTTTTTTTACCGCGGCAACATCCGGGGAACATGTATAAAGGCAACAAAGTTTTCCGCGGCACGAAAAGCTTGAGCCACCTCTTATAATTTTTGTCCCAAAAAAAAGGGGGTACGTGGGCCCCCCTAACTGAGGGTGAAAAAGACAAGGTACAAAATTCTTGTTCTTGGCATGTTCAAAAGCCGGCTCCCTCTGGGGAGCACATTTTTCAATAGAATTCGTGATGTTGGTTTCGTCTTAACCTCCTGTGTGCAGCCGTTGCTCCGGAAACGTTCCCTTCGGTGCAAACAGCACTGCCAACAGAGAATGCACTAAGGCTGAGGGGGGGCGGGAAATTTGCTTATTTCAAGGCCGTGCGCCACTTTTGAGCCCGCGGGTTTGTGAGGGGAGTTTGTTTAGAGCGCGCGTGGTACGTGCCACCACTGGAGTGGGGGGAAGCGAGATATGCAGCACTCGACAACAAGGACCAATTTCATCTGGTTGGAAGAAAAGGTGTAACACAGGGACTTCAGGAGGGGGGAGATTGCAAGAACGTGCTTGGTATGGGTATGTGCTCAACACCGCACGGGTCCCGTCTGCGCCGTGTTTCGATCCTTTAAGCCACGGACACAAAAGGCGGGCCATCATCAACGCGGAACCTGATTGTCTGCAGACAGGACTGCGGTGTGAGTGTGAGTCTCCGAGTCTGGTTTGTTAGGCGGCTGTTCGTAGCTTGTCACAGCCAGGACCACCCGTGCTACCAGAGCACAGGCGAATCCTTCACGGGGAGGAGGCCCCTACAACCGTGTCTGAGCGATCGGTTCGGGTTCAGGAGGGGGAGATTGCAAGAACGTGCTTTGAATGGTATGTGCTCAACACCCGCATCGTGTCCCGTCTGCCCCGTATTTTCCGGCTCTACGGGCCACGGACACATTGGATGGACCACCTCAGCGCGGAGCCTGAGTGTCTGCAGCAGACAGAACGGGGACGTAAACAGTGGAGCCCAGCATCAGAAGCTGGAGTCAAAGAGGGTTCAGGAGGGGGAGAAGGGTAAAAGGGAAAGATGCGTGTGCAGATGAGTCTCGGGACCGCCGTCTCTGGGGTGGGATCTTAGCTAATGTTTAGACGGAATGTTGCCTTGCATGCATGCTTGTTATCGAGACAACCAGCCAATTCAAAAAGCTTCTCAGTTGGTCTTTTGGACGGGGATTTTCGGCATGATACGGCGCGAACACAACTCTTGGTTCCATTGTGTTTTGTATCCTTGCTTCGTTGGTTTAAAAAAAGAGGGAGAGGAAATTGCTTGTGGCTTGACAAAGAGCAGGCGCGGTGTTTGTTTGTATGTACCAAAACCGCCACGGGGCACTACACATTCACAGAGGTGAAAATGTTTATTCGTGCTTTCTTCGAGGGATAGAATGTAGCCATCCGACGCGACTCTACTGGCAACACTCCTCTCATTAGACAAGTGCCGGTTGCTGATCGTTGTACACCCAGTCGCCTTTTCTTTTATCCCGGTGTAGTCATGTCCGGCATGCGCTTTTTCCCGTGCGGGTAATGAAGCCAGTTTCGTTGTGCGTGTCTTCGCCGATCTCGATGCTCGGAGGCAACGGATGGGGATGTCGCCGCGAGCACCGACGGCCAGCGCATGTCGGGACAAGTTTGGTTGAAGATTTTCGGCACGTTGCCGAAAGAAGAGACCCCCGGTTTGCTTTGGTTCTGCACACTTCCTGCAACCTATCGATCGTAGTGTGATGGACCTTTCTTCGGAGGGGCTCACGCACTCAAAGTTCGACTTATATGCAACTTATCGATCGAACGGGTGTGCGGATATACTGCCATCGATCGGTTTTTGTTCTTGACAACTTTTTTGCGTATGTTAGACACAAATAGTTGAGTCTCAGCTCTTGACAAGACAGGTGTAGGCTTTTCTCACAAAAGGGGAAGGTCGGTCCTGCTTTAGGCTGTGTTAGGTTCTCCCGACTCCCCAAATCGTGGTTAGCACAAACTCAAGAGGTCAAGTCAACTGTCCCAGCATTATTCGCATACTTTCAAAAAGAAATACTCGAGGGGCTGCCTTGTGCTTACTTCGAAGGAGGCTAGAGGGAGAAAACTATGACAACTACAAAGTGGGTCTTTTTTGTTGAACGCTTACGCCCGCCACTGAACCCAGATTTACCTGTGTTTCGTGTGGGCTACAGCACATTTACCCCCTTTGATCTTTCGCAACTGGCAGTCTCCTCAAGCATTTCCTACAATGCAGGTGCTTTTACAAAAAAGAAATAGTATGGCGCTTTCGTTTGTTTGTGCGCACTAGCGGAACTCACCTGCTTTGGTAGTTTCATGTAGTACGCTGCCAACTACTAATTTTTAGTACCAACAATGCAATTGTTAACACAAGAAAATGGTACAGTGTTGGTGAGCCGCTCCGCCCCTCCCCTCCAGCCGGGGTCTACTGCTCGTCGCGCTTGAGCTTCGCCAGTTCTTCGTCGGGCAGCACGTTGACGTCGAAGACTTCGTGCGGGCCGCTGGCGCCGGTCGACCAGAAGGGCGTCGACATGGGCGGGTTGCGCTTGCGCGCGCCGCCGAGGACGACCAGGAAGGCGGCGACGCACTCCCGGTTCCAGCAGTTGTCCTTCTTGCGGTGGAAGTAGGTCCAGAACGAAACCCCGTACTGCACCGGTTCTTCGCGCACCACCACATCACCGTCGCTGTCGACGGCCGCGTCGAAGTAAGCGGTGTCGATGACGTGCCAGTTCGACTGCAGAGAAGCGTGGATCGGGATCTCAGTCTTCGACCTCCTGTTCCCCCAGTCGTCGGCCCTCTCCAGCGCCGCCACGGCTTCTCGCTCCAAGTCGGCGGCCGCGGTGCGGCCGACGCCGACGTCCTCCGCGCGGGGCTCGAAGACGCGCGGCATGCGCACGTTCTGCGGGTCCTGCACGTCCACGGTGAACTTCCCGCTCGCTATCGGTTCCGAGATGTTCGAATCGAAAAACGGGAACTGCGAGGCACCGGTTCCCAAGTATTCAAGGTTGTCGTCAGTGGACGTGATCTGAAACCGCAGGTTTACTTCGACCTCGTGTGTTCCCGCAGAACAGCTCTTGTACGCTCTACGTAAGCGAGACGAGATGAAAGACCAGTCGAAGGAGTGGTTGCCCTCCGCTTGCTCAGCTCCGAACCTGATCCCGATACTCTGCGTCTTTGCGTAGTAGTCGGGCAGGTCATCGACCGCCGGCTTCAATCGGTATCGTACGCAGTTTTCCTGCCAGTCCCGCTCGAGCACTTTTCCGTCCACTTTCAGTTCCACCAACAGGAAGCAGCCGTGCTTCGAGCGTGAATTGAACTTCGCCGGAGGGTACAGCGGCTTGTTCGTCTTCTTCTCGACGCCCACGGCGTAGTTGGCGAGCGCGTGCGGCCAGACCGCGCGCCCGTAGATGGTGCCGTTCGCGTCGAACTTGCCGGCGAAGTCGCTGCTCGAGCTGACCATCGGCGGGATCGGCCCCGCGCTGAACACGATCCTCCCGGCGTTTTCCTTCAGCACCTCGGTCGCCTTGTTCGACGAGAACTGGTCCGGCCTTCCGGCCGGCGGCAGCGGCGCCCCGCCGGGGCCCGGCGTGCCGGCAGTCACGAGCGTGAACGGCACGATCAGGTCCATGTCCTCTTCGAAGGCGTCGCTCTGCTCCTTTCCTTCGAAAGGGTCGGGAATCACCAGCAGCTTCCGCAATTTCTCGAGGCTCTCGTCTCTGGGCACGTCGGAGCGGCTGTTGGGAGGAAAAGGTCTGGAGTCACGTAGCGAAAAGCTGGCACAGTGCGGTACTCATTTGCTTGCAAATGACTCCTGACTAACGCAACACGAAGACGGAAAAGGTGAAATTAGAGTGAAGTGAGAGTAGAGCATCTATTTGGTATCGGAAAGTAGGTGCGAGATTCAGGCAAACTTTGTGCGCTAGCTTCGTTTAACCGTGAAACTAACTAATAAACAGGGCCTTGCCCTAATTCTCGCTTACTTTTAATTCCGTTCCCCTTTTAGTGCATTCACATACACAACTCACTCCCTACTCCCGATGCCTGAAGAAATGAGATGGACGCGAACGGACTCACTCCAGCGCCTGACTTTGCTGATCGGTGGGTATGTGAGCCGTGTGAGCCGCGCGCGCTGTGGGCAGCAACACATCACGCTTCATCAGCAGAAGGTCACAGCACACGTGCTATATAGGCGGGGGGAAGGAACTGGTCTGAAGACGCGAAGCGACATACCATTCAACGAACAAGTCCCACCGACGCTTCATCTCATCCCGCAGCCACTCGCGCGTCTTCGGAAACCGGCGCAAACCGTTCATGTACGCGGTTTTCGCCTTAGCGGTTTCAGTTCCCGTGTAGTGAGGGCCGTAGCTGAGAATCACCTCGTAGTTCCTCTTCGCTTGGCCGGTGATCGCCTTCTCCTTGAGATCCTTAAGCTCCTTCATCCTCTGTGCGAGCATCGGGTACTTGCCGTCGATGAGTGACGACTCGATCTTCTTCTTCAGCTTGTCCGTCTGGTCCGCCACACGCGCCAGGATTTCGTAGTCGTAAAGGTTGTTGGGCACCCCGGTCGGGATCATCGAATTTCGCCCTTCGCTCATGGGCTGCTCCATGCGGATCCCAGCGCGCAGGGAGGTCACTTCTTTGAGGATCTTCTTCAGACCGGCAGTTTGCTGCAGAACCTCGCAGACGCCGAGACCCGCTTTGCTCATGCCGCGCCAGTGGTCGACCAGGCCTGTCACTTGGTCGTTCCACGTCGCGAAGTTCTCCTTCATCTGCAGCAGAGTCGGGTCGTCCTCTTTCGTCCCCTTTGAGGCGATGCGCAGGATTTTTTTGCCCTCCGCCTGGCAGCGCTCGATGCCGGCAATGCCGTCTCCGCCGACGAAAAGGTCGTCCGGGTCGCTCAGGTTCTGTATCGTGGCCGGCTCGTTGAACGGCATGTCCTCCATTTCCCGCACCGCCTCGCGCGTCACCGTCATGCACCGCGCCGCGTTCGCGTTCATGTCCTTCACCTCCTTGAACAAACTCGGGTTGATGTCCACGGACAGCGCAATCGTCGGGTGCTTCGCGTCGGTCGCCTTCGCCCCGAACCAGTCCTCAAGCGTCCTCGGGTCACCCGGGATCTTGTCGCCGGCGGCCTTCGATTTTCCCTTCTTCCCGCCGCCGGGTTTGCCTGCCGCCGCGCGATCCGGGATGCCCAGTTCAGTCTCGGCGAAGACGTCGGCTTTCGCCACGAACGCAGCCAGCGCCGGCACCAGCCGCATGAACGAAGCGTGTTGCTCGTCGGACGTCAAAAGGCGGATCGGCTGCGCCACTTCGTCTTTGAACGCGGCCACCGCATGGCCTTTCAGGCCGCGGCTCAAGCTCGTCTTGACGGGGCCATCCAGAACGCGCTGCGCCGCTTCGACTGTGCGGTGCACTTTGTCGCCGTAGCACTTCTCCGCGTACGCCTTCCTCGCGTCCCGCGCCTCCTGCGCAGCCGCCGACACCTCCGCGCACTTGAGCAGCAGGCCCTTGTGGGGCCCGGCTTCGACTTCGCCGAGGGCTCGTCCTAATTCGGCCAGAACCGCGCGTATGCCGTCTCCGTCGTCGATGCCTCTCTTCCGCAGGCCGGCCATCGCGTCGAAGTGCCGGCGGAACGACGACACGGCGGAGCTCGCCTCCCGCGCGAGCACCTGCTCCGCGAACTTCGAAGAGAACAGGTCCAGCCGCTGCGACAGCTCGGCGACCGCCGACTTCGCCTTTTCGTTGTCGCGGAAGCGCTCGTCTTGGGCGAGAGCCTCAACGGCAGTCCGCGCCTCGCCGTACTTGGCGAGCGCCGCAGCTTCCGCGAAGTTGCTGAAGAGGTTTTCCGCAGCGGAAATCAGGTTTGCGGCGTTTGTGATCGTCTGGTTGAGCTCTTGAGCGTAGAACGTCTTCGACACGTCCCGGCGCATGGTCTCCAGCTTCGGCTTCGTCGCCGCAGCGAACTCCTTCACGCCGGCGGTTGATCCGATTTCCGGGTCGCGTTGGAGGTCCTTCAAAGCGGCGTCCGTCTCCTTCATGGCAGCCAGCGCGCGGTCGAGGAGGCTCTGCTGCACGAACACTTCGGCTTCGAAGAGCTTCGCGCCGACGGCGTCTGTCGCTTTCTTGACCTGCTCCGCGGTCAGGCTCCGCCCCACGTCGCTCTCGAATCGAGAAACTCTGCAAAGCCAGTCCTCGAAGAACTTGTCAACCTCCGCGAGGCCGGCAAACTCCGGGGACCCGAGTTCGGCGGCTGCTTGCTTCGCGCCGGCGACGGCCTGCATTGCTCGGCTGTGCTGCCGTGCCTTGGCTTGGAACTCGGCGTCGTCCATCGCGCTGTCCACGGCGTTGGTGGCCAGCTTGACACGGTCCGCGAGAAGCTTTTTTTCGAACTTGTCCGACGTCTCGCCGACTTGCTGCGACAGCGCCGCGAACGCTTCCTTCGCGTCTTGCCGTTCGTCGGCTTGCAGCTCCGCAAGCTTCTGCCGGGTCTGGCCGAGGTAGTCCAATCCGCGGGCCTGTTGGTGGCCTTCGAAGTAGGTGCGGCACACCTTCAGCAGATCCGACACGGCGGTGCGCAGCGACTTGACACGCTGCTGCTCGGCCATCTCGCCGACGGCCGCCGCGTCCTGTCGCAGGCCCTCGGTGAACGCCGCCAGCGCCTCGTCGATGGCAGCCACGCCTTCGAACTTCTCGTCGGTGCCGACGGTCTCCGCGAAGCGCCTAGCTTCGCGGAGGGCCAGAAGGGCGCGCTCCGCGTTGCCCGCGGCCAGGGCCTGCGCGACGAAGGCTCGCAGCTGCGCGCACTGCGCCGCCGCCCGCTTGACGTCGTCTCCCAGAGCGGCCTCCGCGAATTCCACGCGGAACTTGCACAGCCGAGCCTCGCTCGCCTCGACGAACTGCCACGCACCTTCCGCCTTCATCAGGTCGGGGTCGGCCTTGTGGTCCAGCAGCAGGTTGCCCGCAACGCGCGCGTACTCGAGGGCCCGGCCGTGGTGGTGGCTGGCGAAGTATGTCTCCGCGCGGTTCGCGTTGTCGGCGACGGCGGCGCGCGCGGTTTTGACGCGGGTCTCGGTGCCCTTCGTGTCGAACCTCTCCGAGAACCGCTTGGCTTCTTCCCTGAACGCTTCGACGGCGGCTGCCGTCTTCTGCAGGCCGGCGAACCTCGGGTCCCCCGCGAGGGAGCCCAGCGCGGCCTTCGCCTGCGAGAACTGGTCGAGCGCCTGGCTGGTGTTCTCGCGGTCGAGGCAGCTGTTCGCGTTGCTCAGCAGCTGCCGCGCCGTGTCGACACACCGGTCGAGGTCTTTGCCGAGGAGTTCTTCGGAGAGGCGTTCGCGGACGGCGGTTCTTTCGTCGTCGTGCGGCCGGAGCGCTTCTTCGATCTTCGGTTCGCCCTTGGCTGAAATCAGCCACGCGTCGGCTCGCATCACGTCGCTCGCATCGGCGGCCTCCTGCAGCCTCCGCAGCGCCGTCTGGTGGTCGCAGCCGTCGAGGGACTGCTTCGCCGACGACATCGGGTTCTTCACGTTCTCGGTCATCCGCTTGAAGTGGTTTTCGACCATCTCGTCGTTGCAGGTTGCCGCCAGCTCGGCCGCCTTCGCGTTGAACTCTTCCTCGAACGCCGCCAGCTTCTCGCCGGCCACCTCCCGCAGCATCGCGTCCGACAGCGCCTCGGCTGCCCGTCCCCGCCCGTCGTTCAGTTTCTGCATGCACATGCCGTATCGGGAGGCCTTCAGCTCGGATTCCGCGGTGAGCAGCTCCATATTGGCGGTGCCCGTGAGGTCTTTGAACTTCTTGCCGACGAGGCGCTCGTTGAAGATCTGGGTGAACTCGTCGATCGCCGCCTTCGCGGCTTGCACGGCGGCCGCGACGTCCGCGTCGTCGAGCCAATCGGGGTTGCTTTCGATTTCGCGCAGGTGGGTCACCGCCTCCGTCTTGTAGCTCAAAGCCTGGCCCTCCGAGCTGTCGAGGTGCGACTTCGCATTCGCGGCGGCGGTCTTCATCCGGTCGACCGCGCGCCGCTTCTCGCCCGCCGCCATCCTGTCCAAGAACTCCTTCTCGAACGCCGCGGCGCCGGCGCCGAATTGCTCGAGGGATTCGTCGGCGCCGGCGGCCGCCGCCAGCGGCCCGGTCCGCACTGCGGCCGCCGCCGCCTTGGCTTCTTCCAAGTAGGCCAGGGCCTGCGATTCGTGCCCCGAGGCGAGGTACGTGCGGGCGTGCTTCAGGCACGTGTCCGCCCTGCCGAAGACTTCCTTCTTCTCCTTCGCGAGGATCTTCTCGGTCACCTTCTTCTCGAACGCCGTCGCCTTGGCGTGGAACTCCTCGAGGAACCTGGCCATTTTCGGATGCCCCGCAAACTGAGGGTTGCCGAGCACGTCGTCCAGCCTGTCCTTCGCCTCGTTGTAGTACTGCAACGCCTGGCTCTCGTGATCCGAACCGGAGTACGAGCTCGCGTGGCTGAGTGCGGTCATCGCGGCGGTCGTCGCCTTCTTGTATTCTTCGTCCGTCATTTTGCGCTGGAAGGCTGCCTTCTGCTCGGCGTGCTTCGCCGTGGAGTCGGCGACCGCGGTTTGAATCTTAACGAGAGACATAAGCCTGGTATCGGCCTGGACCTCTGCCAGCTTGGCTTCGACGGCGTTGAGAGCGTCGAGTGCTTTCGGGATGTTGTGCTTGTCGACGGAGCAAAAAAGGACGTTGATGTGGCTCAACACGCCCTTCGCCTCTTCCTTGACTGCTGCCTCGTCGAACAACCGCTTGAACTCGTCGCAGCCCGCTTGATACTTCAGCTGGTAAGCGGCATACGCAGGGGTGTCGAGCCACTCCGGGTGCTGCTTCTGCACCGCCAGGTCGCCCTGTTGGGCCCTTTCGAAGTCGCCCGTGGCGCGTCCCCCGTCGAGGCCCACCTTCGCGACGGTGGCCGCGGCGCTCCGCAGCGCGTCTAGCGGGTTGCGGGTTCCCCGCTTGATTTCGCCCTCGAGGATGCTGTTCCGGATGTCCTTCAGGAGCCGCTTCGCCTGCGGCTTGTGCACCGCGACGAAGTCCTCGGCGAGGGCGAAGCCTCCGTACTCCGGCTTGGCGTCGATTGCTTCCAGAATCTGCAGGGCGCTCTGCACCTCTTTTTCACCGGCTTCGTTCTGCCTCGGGATGATCGACCGCGCGTGGGTCAACTTGCGCTTGACCGCGGCGAAGCCGGTTTCCAGCTCCCCCCCGAGCTTCTCGAGCTGAAACTTCTGGTAGTCGGCCCGCATCGTCTCCCTCTGGGCGGCGACCCACTCCGCCAAGCTCGGCTCGACCAGCGAAAACGTCGGGTGCGCTTCTATCTCCCGAAGCTTGCCCTCCGCCTTCTCGTGCTCGCCGGCGACTCTGTCCAAAAACCGGGCGCCGTGTTGCTTGCCGTCGGCCAGGCGCCGCGCGATGTAAGCCTTCTCGTCGTCTAGAGCGTCTTTGTCCGCAGCCGTCTTAAGGTCGCCGAGGTCTCGTTCGATCTGCTCACGCTTCTCTTTAATCAAAAGAGCCAGGGTCGGCACCGCTTCGAAGTGCAGAGGGTTCTCCTCCAGCTCATCCAGGGTCGACCTGCACTTGCCGTGCGCCTCTTCCACCAGGTGCATCCTGTTGAACCCGTAGCCTTTCGCCTCCCGCAGTTTGCGGTCGAGCCACTCCATTTCGGTCTCCACATTGTCCTTGGCGGATTCCAGACTCATGTTGCCGGCGATGCTCCCTTCCCAAAATCCCTAAGTACGACCTGCGAAGCCCGTGGAATCTGGAGCAAACACAATTTGCGGGACAACGCCCCCTTGAAGAGTCTGTTGGGCCCGTCATTCGACGCTTTTAGCGGCGGCGGATCCAGAAGCATTGGCAGCTCCCTCTTACTCTTGCAACAGTCGCGGGCTCGACAGAAATGCGTAAGCAACGCACCATAGGGCCCCTGCTGCGGCACTTTTACGCCGGTGGTGCTCAGACACAAAGGAGAACTGGACCCAGATCAATGTGACTGTATCCGCATTGCTATCAGCTACTTTGATAGGCGACGCTCACCTTGAACAAAGTCCCTGCTGCCTGAGTAGCAAAACTGCCGAAGGAGCCGCCGTAACGCCGTGACGCCGTGGCGGTACTGCTCACGGCTGGACCAGGTGTAAGCTCAATGTAACTGTATCCGCATTGCTATCAGCTACTTTGATAGGCGACGCTACTCACCTTGAACAGAGTCCTGCTGCCTGAGTAGCAAAACTGCCGAAGGAGCCGCCGTAACGCCGGTGGTAACAGGTGTTCAAGGACAAAGGGAAACGGCTGAAGTACTCGACCGCATCAGGATGATCGACGGCAGGAATAAAGAAGAGGCGGGAACCTGAAAAAGAAGAAACGAAGGCGTGGGGGGAGAGGGCGGGGGGGAAGATGACCGCAGCGGCAGCGCTGCTTCTGAGGAGCGCCGGTGCTGCTCGGCAGAAAGGGAAACGCGCAGGCCAGCCTGGACCAAGTCACGAGTCACACCCTCGGCAACCCCACAGCGGCCGGTCACGGGTCGCAATCGAAAAACGTGGGGAAAAACCGCAGCGGCAGCACTGCTTCTGATGAGCGCAGGTGCTGCTCGGCAGAAAGGGAAACGCGCAGGCCAGCCTGGACCAAGTCACGAGTCACACCCTCGGCAACCCCACAGCGGCCGGTCACGGGTCGCAATCGAAAAACGTGGGGAAAAACCGCAGCGGCAGCACTGCTTCTGATGAGCGCAGGTGCTGCTCGGCAGAAAGGGAAACGCGCAGGCCAGCCTGGACCAAGTCACGAGTCACACCCTCGGCAACCCCACAGCGGCCGGTCACGGGACGCAATCGAAAAACGTGAGGAACAACCGCAGCGGCAGCACTGCCATGGCGTGGCTTCTGATGAGCGCGGATGCTCGTTCAGAGTGGGGATTAAAAACGTGGGCAAGCCTGGGACCCAAGTCACGAGTCACATCCGCAGCCAACCCCACAAGGGCGCCAGTCTTGGCCACCATCGGAAAACGCGGGGGACAACCGCAGCTACAGCACTGCCATAGCGTGGCTTATGGTGAGCGCAGGTGCGCGCCGGAAGAAAAAAACTCGAGGGGCTGCCTTGTACTTACTTCGAAGGAGGCCACAGGGGGAGAAACAATACAACTACAAAGTGGGTCTCTTTTTGTTGAACGCTTACGCCCGCCACTGAACCCAGATTTACCTGTGTTTCGTGTGGGCTACATGGTGGGGAGTCATCAGCAGGCTGATGAGTACCGCATTTAGCTCCTTCGATATTTCGTGGCAGCCTCCTCAAGCAATTCCTACAAAGCAGGTGCGTATACAAAAAAGAAAACGTAGGCAAGCCTGGACCAAGACACGAGTCACGTCCGCAGCCTGAATCCACTCGGCACGCGTCTGCCCACAGCGGGCCGGCCATGGCCACAATCGGCAAACGGACCGGCGGAAATCGGGTGCTGCTTCAGGCCCGCACATGATCGGCATCAATCTACGACGCTTACGACGACTGCTCATGGCAGCTGGAATTCCGGTTATTCAAGCCTCGAATACTGACTCGTCAAGGACTCGACCGGTCCACTGTGCACGTGGCTGATACTTTCTTCACCAATACTGTAACATCGAAGATTTTTGGGCTTCCTGTGTCGCGTGTTCAGCCTAGCGATTCCTATTGGCTGACACCACCCCCCCCCCCCCCCCCTGTTGCAAGAGCTAGGGGTGAAAAGGTAGGCCCGGGGGTTAGTGATTCGAGAACGTTTCTGGAGCCTAGGTCTTGCACCGGACAACCGGAAACGGGTGATCGTCGGCAGGTTCTTGTGCACGTGACACAAGGAACAGTCCTGTGTGGGTGATCCCTTTTGGGTTCGTAACACTTTCTCATGTGCAATCAATACGACAATCCTGCTAAAACACTCGGTGCTTCGAAGGCTAGAGGGGAACAAGCAGGACAACTCCGACTGGGTCACTTGTGTCGAACGCTTACACCTGGCGCTAAACTCTTTGATTTGCCTGTGTTTCGTGTGGGCTCCAGCGCTTTTCTTCCATTTGTGGTTTCGCAACTGGCCTGGAGGCGTCTTGAAAGGACACGTCCAGTCGTTCGGCTACGATTCGCTCTCTTCGCGAGCAACACAACCCGGAGAAGTCTAGCAACCATTCCCTGCGAGGATTTGCATACTTTCAACAAGAATAGTTGAGTTGCAGCTCTTGACAAAGATAGATGGAAAAAAGAAGGTGTTTTTTTATGCTTCGCTTTTTCTCACGAACGGGGGGGGGGGGTCGGTCCTGCTTTTGGTTTTATTGGTTCTCCCGACTCCCCAATTCGTGGTTAGCACAAATTCAAGAGGTCTAGTCAACTATTCCCTGCAGTATTAGCATACTTTCAAAAAGAAAAGGGGGGGAGCGGGGGAGGTCCAGCCTCAGAAGCTGGAGTCAAAGCTGGAGTTAAAAACCGGGTGTCACACCCGCTTTTCGGGTGTGGATTCACACGCGTTTTGATTGTGGCACACCCTCTTTTAACTCCAGCTTCTGAGGCTGGACCTCACCGTGTAGGAAAGAGGACAAACTGGGAGGGGGGGTCGGATAAAAACGTCGGTAGGTAGATGAAACAAAAGAACGAAAAAGAAAGAAGGCAAAAACCAAAGCCGTTCCGCCCTGCGGGGTTGCAGCTAGAGGAGGAGGCCGATCGAGCAAAGCATCGTTATGTAAAAAAAAAAAAGGGGGGGGGGGGGGGGGGCGGGGGGTGATTGAGGGGGAACATTTCCGGAATTTGGGGCTTGCACTGGTAGACAAAAAGAACGGACAAAAGTGATGGAAATGATAAGGCAACTTCTTCGGGTGCACAGGGTATAACCCTGGGGCAGCTTCCTGGATTAGCACTTTTTTCAGAGCTATAGTTCGTTTGAGAACCTGGGACCTTTTAGAGTCTCCGGGTGACCTTCGTCGAACGGGTTCTTGTAAAGTTAATACGTTTTCGTTGGATTCTGTTTTCTCATTCATGTGCAACCGCTGTTCCGGAAGTGTTCCCGTCAGTACGGACGTACTGTACTATTACGAAAATTACTCGACGCAGCTGCTTCGACTCCGAATGGAAGGGAGGAAGTACAGAGGTTGAGGGCCAAATACTATACAATCTGATTTGTTCTTCGCTTCCACCACCGCGTGTTGTTTTCTCACTCAGGACTTTGACCTGGGATTTGTCGTGTAGGGGTAGACCCGCATGACCACACGCCCGTTCAACACGTGGTTCGGTAGTTACGGCGCTTGGGATCCCTGTTCTTTGTCGGGCAGCATTGTCGAGCATTCCCTTTCAAGCTGGCGCTTATGTAAAAAACGGCCACAACACGGCAGGAGGAAACGACGCGGGGAGGGGGCGTAGGACGTGCAAAGTTGCCACATTGCGGTCGATCTCTGGTTTGCAACCCGAGTTGACAGCCGCCCGTATGGTGTTGCACCGCCGTACCGCCTCCATAGGCGCAAAACTCTCGAGGGGCTGTCTTGTGCTTAACTTCGAAGGAGGCTCGGAGGGGGAGAAACAATACAACCACAAAGTGGGTCTTTTTCGTTGTGCGCCGCCACTAAACCCAGATTTACCTGTGTTTCGTGAGGAGGTTACAACACGTTTACCTACTTCGAGATTGGAATATTGTTGCGTAGTGGGGAGTCATCGGCATGCCGATGAGTACCATACTATTGAGCCGGTCGGTCCCTATCTCTTGAAACTGCATCGAAGTGCCTGCCGCTGTTTATCAGTGAATCACGGTCCAGCACGGTCGCCGCACGCTTCACTGTATGGGTCGCATAGCCAAATGGAAAGCGAGAGACGAGCCTCCCAATAGGTAACCACAAGCTAATGATGCAGAATGTCGTCACATGCGGATGCTGAGGGTTTCTGACACCAGATTCCACTCTTCTGTGCCTACCACTTCGTCCTCTGCTGCTTCCAACCCACGTTCTCATGTTTACTTGTATCGGCGGCCGTGCCGAGTGGGGCTTTTTGAATCTGCCGTCCTCTTTTACGTCGTGAGACGCAACTTCGGACGGCGGCGAGCCTCACGGCTTTTTATTAGCGCCGATATGGAGAAAAAAAGATGCTCATGACCTTCACTTTTCTTTCCGCCGATAGAGGGGCACACACGGTGGAGTCCAGCCTCGGAAGCTGGCGGTAAACACCCCCCCCCTCCCCCAACCCAAGCCCATGAATGAGCAATGCACAGGCAAGTCAGCCTTGAGCGTCGGGGTCATACGAAGCGGGTGAGTATTCAATAGGTAAAGTATGCTGCAGACCTCTGTTGAGGCCGTGTGCGGTGGATTCTTTTGTGTTTCCTGCGACTGTCGGCCGCTCAGTCAGTTGCCTGGTTCTTGTTATTTGTTTACCCTCTCTTCTTTTTGGCTTTTTTTTATTTAGAGTGAAAGTTCGCTTGACTCAGGGGGTTTAAAGTCTCCGGGTGACCTTCGTCGTTATGGGAAGATATCCTTTGTGCTCTGAGTGTCGTAAGAGTGGTGGTTGCACGGGGTAAAAGGACCGGTGGGTACCTTGGTTGTTGGTCATTGGTGGTTTCGGCCATTGTCCACACACCTTACTTACGGTAGGCCCTCCTCAGTACGGTGCCGCAGTAGGTGACTGTCTGTCTTCTTGGTACCGTCTGACCGTCTCTTTTCGTGTATTTGTTGGATGTTGCGGGACGACGGAAATAGGGGGGGTTCGTTTCATGCACTAAAACCCTGCGGTGTGAAAACATTCACTAAAGGGGAGCAACACCCCCCCCTCCGGGAAATCTATCTGTGGTTCAAAGAAATGTCTCACTTTTCGGAAACTCGTCTAACTTTGCGAAGTTGACAGTCAGGTACTGTTCGCTTGAGTTTTTCAGAAAAAAAAAAGGAAGTTCGCTTGAGAATGCGGGGTTATAAAGGTTCTGTTTCTACTTCTCGCAACTGCGCGTGTTGACAGACAAAGCGATTCTCAAGCAGTCGCGAGCGAACCTGCGCAAGCACGGTGAAAAGTCTGCCGTCACTTGAGAGCTAACGACACCCTAACTCTGAAAAAGAATAATATGGGCGTTTGCTCTCGTCGTAAAACCGCAGCGTCCCTGCCTGAAGGAAGCAAGAATATGGGTGTGACTAGGGTGGGGAAGGGGGGCGCAAGAACGTGCTTGGAATAGTTGTGCTCAACCCTGTGTCGGTCTTATCTGCACCAGGTCCTTCAAGCCACGGGCACATGAGGGCGGACCATCATCAGCGCGGAACCTGAGTGTCTGCAGACAGGACAGCGGTGTGAGTCTGAGCTGTTCGACGGCTGTCCGTTCCTGGGGAGAGGCGGCGTAACTACACCAGTACCTTCCTGATGATGACAGTATTTCTAGCTGAGACACTCCCCGGTTGAAGTAGGGTTTCGCCCAATACGGGACCGATATGGCCCGCATTATGGCCGCACAGCAAATGATAACAACGTGTACAGATATTAGATAGTAACAGATTTGGCAGTGTGCCAGTGCACCCACAACTTTCCCGCAAGGGAGTTCGTCCGGATAGAATCCGAGTGTCACCACAGCCTCCTCCTTCATTGCGATGCACAGCGCGAAAGATGAAAGAGGGTACTGCAAAAGACCCTTTTCTATGTTAGCGCGCAAAGCGAAGTGGATGAATGCTGCGGAGGAAAACGCGCTCTCGGCCATTTTTTCTAAACTCCAAATGGACGTGAGACCGAGTCACTTCATCGAATACTGGTTCTGAGACACGGTTGTGACCCACTGAGCCTGTACGGTTCCAGTGTCCAGATGTCTGCTTGTTGTCGATCTTTTTTTGCCGGGGCCCGCGCTATCTCTCCAGGACGCGCTGGTGCTAGGCTGCTTCTCGTCTTATGAAGACGGTAGCGTGCTGCTTTTAATTTTACCTTTTTTTTTACTGAATTCGTTGTCATTTACCCCCCCCCCCCCCCCCCTGTGGTGGCTGCGTGCGCGTACGCACCAGTCTTTCGAGAATCGGCGTACGCGTACGGCACCCAAGCCGTACCATGCGGTAGGGGTTCAGCACGTCTTTCTGACGTCACTACTCCTGTGTTTCCCGGGCAAGAACCAAGAAACCCGCGAGGATGTTCACTACGATTCCCCACTCCTCGTCATCAATGAGACTTGCCCGACAAGGCGGTTGCCTGCCAGCTTCTGAAGTCCCGACCTCTCGCTCCCTAAATGTTGCCGCCACATGGCGACAGCGTCCCCTCCGTGCAGAACTTGCACTTGACTTCCTGCATACCCCAGGTCTTCCACGAGTGACCCCACTCGTTCTTGGGCCTCTTTGCTGTCCTTGGAGCTGGCTTTGCAACCGCCTTTGGAGCTGGCTTCGCGAGCATGTTTCTTCCTGTTGGGTATACATACGTCTCCTGTACCCACTTACTACCGGTGACTACGTATACGTGCGTACGCGTACGCGTACGTACGGCCGTACGCTGACAGCATTGCCCCCCCCAGGCATCTTGTTAAGAACCATCCATCCATCCATCAGCCGGCTGACCCCCCCTCCCCCCCCCTCATAGGCTATTTTCACTGTGTGAGGGGGGAGACGCTACCTGTCACTCTCTAAGGTGGTCACCACGGTGGGCGGTCAGAAAAAATTTTTTTTCTTTTTGCCCCAAATACCCCAAATACCACACTTTGGTTGTGGGCCCACTTTTGGCAGGAAATTTTGACCATTTCACCTTGGAGAATTTGACCACCCAGCCTCCAAGGCAACTGCACTGTAGAGGGGGGAGGGGGGGGGGGGGGTCTGGTTTATCCGGCCATCCGGCCAAAGTGGCTGATCCTTAACAAGAGCGCTGCCCCCCCCCCCCCCCCCCTGAGGCCTAAATTATGGCCGAGAGGTAATTTCCGGGAGGGAAAGTCCGGACACCACTAACTTCGTAAACCGCCGCTTTAAAAAAAGAACCTCCCACTCTTCTTGAGTGAAAGTTTTTGCGATTCCGACGATCCTGTATGGGCGTACAGATAGGTGATTTTCGACGGTGTAATGCCCTTATATCCCACTCAAAACAAATTTGTGCCCTTATATCCCACTTCAAACAAATTTTGTGCCCTTATATCCCAAACTGGGATATAAGGGCACAAATTTGTTTTGACAAATTTGAATCGAGGAAAATGCTGGAAAACTTGCCGAGGAGGGGCTTGAGCCCCCGACCACTCACCTTGAAACCCAAGGGTGGTTGGCTCGACCATCCGGATACCTACGGCGGAAAAAAAAAACTTTTCGTCCAGCCGGACGCTGGACTCCTGTTGCTGTTGCTATTGCCACTGCATGCGTCCACGCTGACATTGGCAGTGACATGGAGACATCACGTGTCGCGAGTTGACGCCCACGCCTGGCACGGCGAGCCAAAGCCGAAATCGAACCCGAACCCAGAAGTTCTGAGGAGTGATGGTGGCAGAACCGAACCCGAAACCGAACCTCAACCCGAAACCGAACCAGTGCCCGATAGCCTCGGATAGGAAACCAAACTCGGAACTGAACCCAGATTACAAGACAGATGGCCAGAACCGCGGAGGACGGTGGGCTAACAACCCAAGGTGGCGACACAGTCGGACACTGTTGCCGACAGACGGAATCTGCAGCTCACGCAAGAATGGCTGATTCCTTCCTAAAGTCATCAACTGTCGTTGTGCCCACGCCTGCACCGCAACTGGTTGCACACACACCGGTTGCACGACGGTGGACACAGCTTCCTTCACTGCAGGCTTCACTGCGTAAGTGAAATCAGCTGTGACTGTGGCTGACTCGCAGCCGCGTGACAGCGGCGCCTTCCCTCCACTGAGCCAGTAGTCCCGGTCCTGCTGCTGTTCCTTGCTGCAGCTGCTGCTCCATTGTCCAGAGGTAACTGGACCAGGCTCTCCACTCCAGGCACTCGGAGTCGGACAGCTATAGCGATACCCTGTGTTCTGGTCCCCGAATCTGGAGGTGAATCCTGCAGACGTGCGGTGGGTGTGCAGTTTACGGCTGCCGCGACACTGTCCGGTCACTCAGTGACTGACACTGTGACAGTCACAGTGTGACACAGCCTCAACAAGGACAGTGGAGAATGACCGTGGTCACTGGTATGTCAGGCCAAGAAACGGATCATGAGTCTGATGAGATCAGTTGTCTCGCCTGACTCTCGGCTGTAGCATCTGGCCAGCTACTACAGTTCTGTCACCGCGATTAGCCCCGAACGTCAGCGTGGCACGCGCACGGTCAGACGGTGCAGCCTGGCTCTGATGCGGTTCTCTTGAGTACTTGCTTGAGCCTACCAAGTTGAGGCACCCGATCGGGGATCGAGTGTGGCCGCGGTGGCCAGCTTGAAGTTGTGAAACGGTGCAACCAGTCGCTCTGAGGCACCCAGAACGTCTTGAGACGTCTCGGGTGGGGCACTGAAGCCAGCTTTATGCCTACGGACAAGGAAACACCAAAAACGAATGGAACGGGCTGGACTGGGTCAAAAATTTTGGTCAAATTTTAGGGGTCTAAATTTTTGGGGTCGAAAATTTTGGTCGAGATTTTTGGTCCAAATCTTTGGTCGAAATTCTTGGGGTCCAATTTTTGGGGTCGAAATTTTGGGTCCAAAATTTTTGGTCGAAATTTTGGGTCCAAATTTTTGGTCGAATTTTTGGGTCCAAAATTTTGGTCGAAATTTTGGGTCCAAATTTTTGGGGTCCAATTTTTGGGTCCAAAATTTTTGGTCGAAATCTTTGGTCGAAATTTTGGGTCCAAATTTTTGGTCGAAATTTTGGGTCCAAATTTTTGGTCCAATTTTTTGGCATCGAAATTTTTGGTCGAGATTTTTGGTCGAATTTTTTGGGTCCAGATTTTTGGTCAAAATCTAGTTGGGCAAAATGTTGGGGCAAAATTTGGTCGAAAATTTTGCCCTCGAATTACTCCATGCACAGGAAGAGTCCGTCCTTCTTCTTTCCTAGTTTGACAAAAGGAACAAAAGAACGACTTGCCCGTACAAGTAAATGCAGTTCTCGCCCCCTGCATGTCTTCCGTAGTTGCTTACTCAAAAAAAAAAAAAAAAAAGAATTTTTGGACGTTGTGGCCGAGTCAAAGCACGCACGCCACCGGCACCACAGGTGTCCGGTTCGGTTCCCTCAAAAGACTTTTTACACGACCAAACAAATTTTGTGCCCCTATATCCCACTTCAAACAAATTTTGTGCCCTTATATCCCAGATTGGGATATAAGGGCACAAAGTTTGTTTGAAGTGGGATATAAGGGCACAAAATTTGTTTGAAGTGGGATATAAGGGCACAAATTTGTTTGGGGTGGGATATAAGGGAAATTTACCGATTTTCGACTGTTCTTTTAGCGTTTCTTTTATTTTTATTTTCTCTTTTTTTTCCGTTCGCCAGGAGTGAAGAACTGGTTTCACATGCCACTCTGAGATGATGCCGCAAGAACGTGGAAGGGAGCAAGAAGGGGCTCTCCCCGTACAAACGAAACAGATGGCGGGAACAGACCGGAAACAGAACAAATACGAACGTAGAAGAAAGAGGCTGAAAAGGGTGAGAACTCGCACATTTACTCTGGAGGGCCGCCCGGTCCGATGTCGACGGAGACGCTGACAAGAGGGGAGAAAACACCACGCCACTACAAAAGGGTTCTTTGTTGTTGTTGTCGAACGCTTGTGCCCAGCACTAAACCCAGATTTATCCGCGGCTTGTGGTTTCCGACTGGCGGCCTCCTCGAGTATTTCCTGCAAAGCAGGTGCTTATTCAAAAAAAGGGAGAGAGAGGGGGGGGGGGTGGTTAGTTTTAATGTTGAGGCCACTGCCTCGCATGCTGGTGTTGGTTCGGGTCGTGATCGTCAGGCCAATTCAAAGCAGGATCTCTGGTGTCCTGAATCCTGGATGGAGATTAACGGTCCGAACAGCAGAAAGCACGTGGAACTGGGATACTCTTGGCTGAGGGCCCGATTGCAAGCGTTTTGCAACAGAGAAGAAAGGATTGCAGCAGATACAGGAAGGTCATAGTCTTCGTAGCCATCGCAGCGGGTGCTGGAGCGTGTAGTGCTTGCCATCCAGCTCACTAATGTCGAAAGAAAGCGAGAGGACGCACTTTCTTGCTACTGTTGGCTTGCCAATGTTGGCAACAGCTGCTGCGTACACTGGTATGCAGCGCAGTCGGACAATCTGCGCAGAATCCTTGCGCCTGCGGTGGCACTCCTATCTGGGGTCTGAATAGTTGAAGCCACGTACCAAAGTGCCGTCTCTTGATGATGTACTGCGAGCACTCGAACGGGCCCGCGTAGTTGTGCACGACGTCCGGCCTCAGGTTTTGCACTTGGACCACGGGCTTGTACCCGGTGCCCAGCCCGCCTGGGGAGGAATAGTCGACGACGAAGGTGTTAAGGTGCTACTTGCCTGGGGGGGAAAATCTTAGTTTCGTGTTCAGGCGCTACTTGCCTCTCATGTGTTTGATGCTAGCATCAAGTCTTCTTCGCGGAATGCAGAGTCCTATTTTCTGTTCTTTTCTTTCTTTCGTTGTCGGGGGGGGGGGGGGGGGGGGGAACCTCAGTCTAATGCTATGTTTAGGCAGGACTGTTCCTGTCTTGTATGTTTGCTGCCAGCACCGAGTCTTCTTGGGAGAAGATAAAGAGGGGGGACGCGATTCCAGGATGTGTGTTGTCGATGTCTGTCTGGTCAAACACTGAGGCTTGCAGTCGCCAATCTTGCAAGACATGGCTGGTAGAGTTGGTGTGATTGCGTGAAGAATGTTGTCGTCGCAAGTAGGGTGATAGTTCAAAACTCCGGGGGTTTAGAGTTCTCCGGACGACCGTAGGCAAATGGTACATCTCTTGTTCGCAACGCGTGCATAACGGAGGAGACACGAGCAGAGAGTTTCGGTAAGTAAGTTTGCTACACACCGTACATATTGTACGGCATATATAGGTACGGGCCGCCTTTTTAGGTGCGGGTCTTAGTGGTCTATTTGCAGCAATGATTTGGATCTTTTTTGATCGCAGACCGACACTTGGCCTTGTGTTGTTTTGTAGTTTGTGTGCGGGAAAGGTTGGATACGTAGAGTAATCTGTAGTCAGTTTGGTAGTAATATTTGTGGTATCAGAAGGCCGGTGGTTTCAAGTCTCCGGTTGGACCGTCGGGAAAGAAATGTGTAGGTTTTGGTTTGGAAAAGAAGGGAGGGATGCGTCATGGCGTCCCAACGCGTTGGGGTGCTTGGGATTGGGGTGATGGGCGTTTTACCTCGACGTGGAAAATCAGGGAGTCTGGACGCAAAACTCCAACTCTTGTATGTGCATCGAGTCGCGTACTCGTTTGGAAGCTCTCTATGCCTGACATTTCTACTGAGTAGAGTCAGACATCTTGATCACTTCTTGTTCTCGTCGGAAACCTGAATGAGAAAACTGCTCTCTCCAATGCCAAGAGCTGCGCATGAGTACAACGGCTGCTCAAATTCATCCGATATTTCATGAGGTCGTCTGAAACTTAAGGAAACGACGGAATGATACCATCAGGCGTGGAGCAAGCGGCTTTAGTTGACTCAACACTGCAAACATTGACAGATCCAGAGCACGAACCGATGCTTATCAATGTACTGAGAGTTGTAGATGGCACCAACGGCCTTTTTGTCGAAGCCTAAGCTCCAGTTTTCTGCGGATAATGAAGAACGACTTGCACACCCGAGAATACTCTGGGAGACCACACATAGACAGGCGCTTCTATTTGTTTGTGCGTGCTGGTTGCTCGATCTCCCACTTGTTTGTACCTGTTTATTGTTCAGGTTAGGAACTCTGATCAACCACTAGAAACACGATGCCTACGTCCTTTGAGGCTTCCACGATGCACTGTAGGGCAACGCGACTGAGTACAAAGGAAGCCCTGTCTATGGAGTAGTGGCTTTTCAAGACTGTCTTTAGTTTTAAAGTGAAAGGTTTTCTGTTTCCGACGATCCCGAGTGGGCACACAGAATGGTGCCTTTCGACCATTTGTTTTCCCTCCGTGGCAGGTCTTAAAGGGGGGGGTCGAATAATAACAGTTATTTGACACGCGTCTGGTTGTCTAAAAACACTACCACTATTTGATCCTGCTACTAACTTTTCTTTATTATTCGACCCCCCCCCTTTAGCTACCAGGGAAAGCCTGCTACACGGAAGCCAAGCTTGACGTGTTAGGTAGGGTCAAGTGGCTACCGATTTCCCAAACTAAAGCATCAAAAGGCGGCGTGGCGCACCTTGAGGCTTGGCGCTCGCGCTGAACACAAGCTCGTCGAGACGGTCAGCCACAGGGCAGAGCGGACGGGGTTGTAGCACTGTGCTGTCTCCGACTCAAGCTTTGTGAGCTGTCGTTGACCGTCGCGTTCCTGGACTCGGTGCGGCCTTTTTCTTTTTCTTTTTCTTCTGCTTCTTCTTCCCCCCGTGGCAGGTTGCGTCAGACTAGCCCGCCCAGAGGTGGTTTGCTGCTTCTTGGCTGGGTCACTGCCGTTCTGGACGTTGCTTGGTCTCTGTCTTTCAGCTCTTTTCCTCCCCCTCCCCGTTGATTTTCTCAAAAGAAATGTGAAAACGGGTTTTTGCCTAGAGGCTTTTAGTGTTATTCTGCAGATGCTTTGAGCTATCTTCGTGTCTATGCTTTCAGTCGTCTTCTTAACCATGGTTAAGTGCGCAAATGGTGTCAGCCGAAGCTAGTAAAGCTTCGGCACCGCCCATGTTATGTTTGTTTAGCATTGAGTTCTTTTAAGTACATGAACCACATGGATTAGCACGCACTACTTTGTTTAGCAGCGGCTGCCAAACAACCCGTGAACACCGCGCAAGGTGGTAAAACGCTCTTTTGTTTTCTTTTCGATTGCTTTTGATGGGGCATGCAGGCCTGAAATGCAAGAATGGAAAAGAGACGGGGGGGGAAGGAAAAGGTTTGTGCCCTCGTAGCTCGCCGGGCCAGCGCTCCAGATAGGACTGGGCTAGGTACTTTGGTGGCATGCGGTTTTTTTTTTTTTTTTTTGGAAAAATTCTTTTTTAGAGTGAAAGTTCGCTTGACTCAGGGGTTTTAAAGTCTCCGGGTGACCTTCGTCGTTAAGGGAAGATATTCTTTGTGCTCTGAGTGTCGTAAGAGTGGTGGTTACACGAGGTAAGAGGATCGGTGGGTACCTTGGTCGTTGGTCATTGGTGGTTTCGGCCATTGTCCACATACCTTACTTACGGTAGGCCCTCCTCAGTATGGTACCGCAGTAGGTGACTGTCTGTCTTCTTGGTACCGTCTGACCGTCTCTTTTCGTGTATTTGTTGTGCTGCTTTTGGTTTGCGCAGGTTGAATATCCGTAACTATATCGTATTGCAATACGGGTGGGGTGCTACAATTAACGTAGCAAGGAGTCGCGAATAGAAGTAAATAAAAAGAGAAAATTTTTTTTTAAAAAATACAGGGAGGTTAGTCTGTTCGTTGCTCGCCACAGAAAAGGCTCTCTGGGCACACTTTTTTGAAAGAATTGACCTGGCTCTCGCACATCTGCTAACCTTCGGTGGCCGGGACCCCGGCAACGGCGCAAAACGTCGAGTTGATCGTTTTCCCAGTTGCATTTCCCCCTGTTTCATTTTCAGGTTGGGAATGCCGACCAACCACCGAAATACGTGCGCAACATTCTCTCAAGATTGGTGGTTACTGGAAAAACTCCACACGTATGGCAAAGCTCGAGAGACGGTTACCTGCCTTTGCCGCTGGCGTAAATGCTTGGACCGACGCCCCGCTGGCGCTTCGTTCGGAAAGAACGTCGAAGTTAAAGATGAAACAGTGGTGTCACCTGAGGGAGGTAATCTCAGGGCCGCCCATTTGGTATAGCCGTTAAGCACTGGGAACTTTTAAGTACAGACAAAGCCGTTAAGCAGCGGCTGCCGGCTTCTCTCGCGACACCTTTTGTATGCAGTTGGTTTCTAGAGAGCAAGCTTTTGTGAATTAACTACTGTAGTAGGGTTGGCACTCTTTCTGTTAGGTTACCTCGTGGCCGAACAAAGCGGAAAGGGTCATTTAACCTGGCCGTGTGCTTTCCCGAGAGTTTCCAGTCGGAAGTGGGGGGGGGTCGTTGTAAGAACGTGCTTGGAATGGATATGTGCTCAACACCGCACTGGTCCCGTCTGCGTCGTGTTTCGGTACTTGAAGCCACGGACACATAAGGCGGACCATCATCAGCGCGGAACCTGAGTGGGGGGTGGTGGGGACAGGTAAGTAGCTTGGAACGGTTCGTACGTTTCTATACGCCTTCCTGAGAGATAAGGTTCGCTAGAAACTCACTATCGCAGCTGACGAGTTGGCGTGCTGTCATCTTTCGACGCTCGTTCCCTCATTTTTGAACCCGAGTTTTCCAGTGTGAAAAAGTTCGCTTGAAACTCTTGGGTGGTTTCGTTCATTTTCCTTTGCCTTTTTCCCCCACTGAAACGTTACGCTCCTTCTTTTTGTTTTTTTTTTTTTCCTCTCTCTCTCGTCGCTTGAGCCCTTTTCTCCCACGACATCCCTTCATTCACAACGATCTGCAGATGGCGCCGCGACGCGGGCTAGCAAAATACGCATCACACGGAGTTTGTTACTCACAGGCAAAACGACACACGTGCATGAACAAGTTTTTTCCTCTTTTCGGTCCTTTTTCCCGCGCCTTGATTCGACAAGGACTGCTGTCTGCAGCAGTCCTTTGACGAATTGCGTGAGACCTCCCTGCATTTTGAGGTCCCGATCTGCTGGAACTGGACTCGAATATTTTGCAGGACCCGCGCGGGGGGTGTGGCCAGGTTCGCCAAGCAAACACTCAGAAACGCCAAGCCCGCCGGGGGGTTAAGAGTCTTTTCGAAGTTTCAGAGGACTCTTTCTCTCTCAATTTGGCCGGAACATTTCCGGAGTTGGGGCTTGCACTGATAAACGAAGCAACGGACGATCAGCATCAACTGACCAAAGGTGATGGAAATGATAAGGCAAAAGTTTCTTGTTCTTCGCGTGTACAGGGTATAAACCTCTCTGGGGGGGGTTTTCCTGTATTAGCACTTTTTTCGTTGGCTTCGTTTTCTCTTTCATGTGCAACCGTTGTTCCGGAAATGTTCCCGTCAGTACAGATGTACTATTAAGAAAAAAAAAAAAAAACACGAGATGCACAGTACACAGGGGGGGAGACACGAAAGAGGAAGATAAAGGGACTGCAAACAGGAGAGTGTGGGCGAGTTTGTTACGTTACAAAGGCGCAGTGAGGGGGAAAACTCTCGAGGGGCCGCCCGGTGCCTATTTTGACGGAGGCTAGGAAGAACCCATGCAACTAAGTGGGTCGTTCTTTTTTAACTAGACGCTTACGCGTGAGCCCGGAACTTCTTGTGTTTCGTGTGGGCTGCACATGTCCCTCCCTTGAATCTGCCTGGTCATTACAGGCAGGCATTCCTCCGGTCATTACAAGGAAGCATCTAATCTGCGTCTGCAGCGAGGCATTCCCCTGGTCATTACAGGTTTTTGGACTCGGTTGTCAGTGTCAAAATTTGAGATTTTGCAACCGGCGGCTTCCTCGTGTATTTCCAACAAAGAAAGTTTGCTTATTTTAAATGCGGAGGAGGAGGCGGGTGACCGAGTGAAGGTGCCACAATCCACCTCAAGCGCATCGCTCGGCTGACATCTGCGGTGTTGGTCGTTCTCGACTAATGTGTTTTTTCTCGAGAAGTAACTGCAGCAATCGTGTCGTTCGCCGTTTCCGAATTGAACATTCGGGTGCGTTGAGGGTTGTAGTCGTGGACTGTCACCGAGTGCTCTATATGCCTTTTTTTTCGGTGCCAGCTGTTCATATCGAGCTCGTGATCATTTTTAACTTGAAAAAACGTCAGACGTTCACTGGTCATCGACTGGACGAGGCAACCATACTGACCATATCCGAAAGGATGAAGAACTCCCCTCGCTTTTCGCTACCTTTGGTTTCGTGGGGGAAAAAAAACATTGCTTTTGGTTCGCTGCAGAAGAAAAGAGCAGGCAGAGTTATTGGGTGTGCCGCGTGACAAGCCCGAAAACGGACGCGCAGGACACTCCCCGGTGCCCGAGACGGCCCGAGTGGGGACAAAATGCGTGTATGAGCCGGTTCACCCCCTGCTGATGCGATAGTTTGGGTGAGTTGAGGCTAGAATGCAGAACATCTGTAGCGACGGCCTGCATTAGTCACTAGGTGACTACCTCTTCGATCGTACCGTGTCGTGCTTCTGGCGTTTGCACTCATTCGAATCATCGTCTTCGGGGGTGGACAGTCTCAGTGTATTATTGAGACCGGACCATCTTCTCTTGGTTTCCCTCGGGGCAGTGTTTTGCGCCTGCGACACATGTTGCCACAAGCTTCCCAAAGAACGCCTCCGACGGTCTCTTTTGACGTGACGACAGGGGATGCTCTCTCGTAAGCGCGCCTCGTTTCGTTTCGTGCGTGCATGACCGACCCGCTTGCTTCTGTCCTGACCCTAAAAGGGTCCTAAACGGACAGGTTTTCGGGGGACTCGGATCCAATGCCCAGGGCTTACGCAGCTCTTTTGTCTTGGAGCTAAATACCTACTGAAAATCAGTACGTAGGGTCAGGCAAAAAAATAAATAGAGCATAGGGGGCTCACCTGCCAGTGTTGCATGTCTTTGCCTCTGCCTCCTGGTGCTAGTGCATGTGGTACACTGCTCCTGCACGGCAGACCGAAGGAAAGAGGTTGGTCCTCTGACAATGCTCGGGGAAAAAGGCCGGCGCCTCGTTTTGCTTGTGCTTGCCGGTTGATCCTTTTCCCACTTGTATGTACCCTGAGTCATTTTCAGGTCAGGAATTCTACTCAACCTCGAAACACGCTGCATACGTCTTGGTAGCCTGCACAATCTACATTGTGAAGGGCGGCCCGCAAGATTGTTGGTACTAGAAAACACACCCCGATGATTTTCTACTTCATCTTCTCTGCCTCTCTTCCCCTTTTTTAGGGTGAAAGTTCTTTTTGTGTTTCCGTCGATCCCGAGAGACGTCCAGTTTGGCATCTCTCGACCTTTGCTTGCTTGGTGAGAAGGAGAAGAGTTGGGAGTTCTCTTCGGATTGAAACGTACCGAACAGGAAATACCGGGGAATGGAAAGAAAGGGTCGAGCCGGATAGTTTATTGGGACGAATCACGATAGAGCCTTGGGAAACTGGATGACGAGTTGAGATGGATAGGATCGGAGGAGGATCATCAGAAAAGCGTGAAGTGTGTTATGGAAAGGACCTAAAACTGAAGGAGGGGCAACAGAGGAGGTGCGAGACTCCTTCATAGTGCCGCTTACATAATCCGGATGGCTTGAACGCTGACTTTCGTGCTAAACATAGCACGCCTGCGGGGTCAGATGTCGGTGTCGCGTAGATTCGTACACCGCAGCAGCACGGAGTCTTCACAGTGGCCAGACAGCGGCTAGCTGATCTGCCACCATCCGAAATTACCTTGTTTTTGCTGGCACGCGTCGTCCTCCAGTTTGGGAACGATGAGCCAATCGGCAGGTATTCCTCCTGCCGAGGCGAAATATCGCCCGGTAACGCAACTGGCACCGGCCCCCCGTGCGGGATGGCACAGGCCCGACACTTCCCACTTCCCAGCAAGCAACGTCCTCATTGAGATAGCAGCAGGAGTCGGCGCGGGACTGGGGCTGTTGCAGTTTACGATGGGAATAGTCACGCGGTCGCCATCTAACGCACATGCGGGGTGGCCTGGGTGTACTCTACGTTCTCATGTGGGTGAAGATTGACCGTTGGTCGGTGCTCTCTTGTCGTATGGCGCCCGTGCGAAGAACTCGTGCAAGTGAGCAGCGTGCTCGAGTGCTGCTTGAGCGAGCAGGGTTGCTTTGGGAAGCAAGCGCTTGTTCGAAGATCCAACACGATTTGCGACTGCGGCTCCCCGCATCGACGCCGCTGCAAGTGCTCAGTCGCCGGTCACTCTGGCCGCCCCGCCTAGAGCGCGCTCGACTTCTCCGTTCGCCCGTTCCGGCTGAGAGAGAGAGAGAGAGAGAGAGAGAGAGAGAGAGAGAGAGAGAGAGAGAGAGAGAGAGAGAGAGAGAGAGAGAGAGAGAGAGAGAGAGAGAGAGAGAGAGAGAGAGAGAGAGAGAGAGAGAGAGAGAGAGAGAGAGAGAGAGAGAGAGAGAGAGAGAGAGAGAGAGAGAGAGAGAGAGAGAGAGAGAGAGAGAGAGAGAGAGCGAGAGAGAGAGAGAGAGAGAGAGAGAGAGAGAGAGAGAGAGAGAGAGAGAGAGAGAGAGAGAGAGAGAGAGAGAGAGAGAGAGAGAGAGAGAGAGAGAGAGAGAGCTTGTTGTCACGCCTTAGCAGTCCCAGGGCCTCTCCCCTCCCACCTATATGTGTTCTCGCTGTCATCGCTACCGCGCTGACATTTCCGAGAGAGAGAGAGAGAGAGAGAGAGAGAGAGGCGAAGACTGCTGTCAGCGACCCGTCTTTGCTCGTTTTGCCCCCTCGTCCTTTTCGTCCTTTTTTTCGCCGCCACTATTTTGCCGGTCCGCCGCCACGCTTTTATTCGGGGCTGCTGAGGCTGGCACCTTCAATGAGGGAGTCGACGGAGTACTTCTTCTTGATGACGAGCGTGTGGATGTGCGAGGAAAGGGTCACGAGCCCCAAGAGGAAAGAAATGGACGAAGGGGTGATGACGGAGTGCGTCATGGAGGTGGCGATGAGGGTCGCGTACGAGAACAGCCGGCACGCGTTGGCGATCCGAGAACGTGTCGGGGACCCCACGGGGGTCAGCTTGCTGGCTGCGTGGAAGAAGGCGGAAGGGATCCCGTCCGCCAGCAGCGCGGTGACAGGCAGGACGTGTCCCGACGCAGACGGGACGAACAGGGAGCTCCAGATCCCTAAGCAAGCCATCGCGTCGCCTTGCGAGGCGTACAAGCTCGTCAGCGTCATAGCAATCTGACGGTTGCCCCCCGAGCACACCCAGGTGATGAAAAGCGGGAGCTTCACCACAGCGTGTGTGGCGTGCGATCCGTACGAGGACTGGATGACCTGGATCAACAGCGCGAGGCAACCCCAAACGAAGCTCTTCAGCGCCGTGCCTTGCACGAGCCCGACCACGATGCAACCGACCAGCACCAGGGCCACGCCCGTCTTGCTCACTCGGCCGTTCGCCGCCGCCGCCATGATACACCCTGCGGCCGCACTTTCCACGAACCCGTCGAAGCACCGAAAGTCGGGCATCACCTCCAACGATGCCATTTTTTTCTCGACTTCTGTGTCTCCTCCTTTTCCCCTCGGTCAGAACTCCACGCCTCTTCGCGTTCTGACCTTTTCTTCAACGGAAAAGGATGCGATGTCTTTTTGAGAGGAGTCGGGGGAAGGGAAGGCGGAACGAAACAAAACGGAGTAGTTAAAATACAAGATATGAGAGCAGAGATTGAGGGAAACTGAAAAGGGGGAGGAGAAGAAAGGGTGGTGCTCTTTTTTTTTCTTTCTTGTGTGTGTGTGTGTGTGTGTGTGTGTGTGTTCTCTTTTCTTTGAACTCACGAAATTGAGGGGGATAACTATTTTGTTCTGTGTTGTGTTTCCCTGTGGCGTACGTGGGTGTTGTGACTCGTTCAATATCTATCGAGGCAAGTCGCTTGGGCCAGGGTATTCTTCGGGATCTGCAGCGAATGAGAGTGGATATGTAGAGTGAGAGCTCGCTTGAAACACCGGGGGTTTAGAGTCTCCGGGGGACTTTTGGCAATATCGGAGGATGGCTTGTGCGCCGCGTGTGCTTGAGGGTGGTGGTTTCGCGAGGTAAGAGTACCGGGCGTGTGCCTTGATCGTGGTTTCGACCATTATCACAATTTGTGCGCCCAACGCCGCACTCGTCCATCTGCACCTTCAAGCCACTGGGCACAGGCAGAGCATCATCAGCGCGGAACTCGTCATAACTGCATCGAATTGCCTGCCGCTGCCTATCACGGTGGCCATGGTCTATCAGGCCATCCCTATCCCCTGCAACTTCATAGAATTGGTTGGAGCTGTATCACGTGCACCCGAAAGGACGGAACGCGAGGACGATGATGCGAATGAGCGCAAGAGCCTGAAGCACGACCGAAGAGGTAGCCACGCCGTGACTAATGCAGAAGATACTCTGCATTCGACCTTCAAACGATCACGCTGCGCCATGGTCTGTCGGGGGGGAATCGAGCCGCTTCTGGTGTGGTGAGGTCTGGCTTTTGGCGCCAGGCTCAAAATTCCAACCATCATGGATCGAAACGCGGTCAAAAGGAAGCTCTTCACCTTCTGGGCCGGGCGGTTCGGCGATAGTAGCGGGGGAGCTCTCCGACAAATGGCACGCTGAACCGCGAGCTGAGAGCGCACATGGTTTGAGCGGCCACCATAATTGGCAACCCTGCAGCAATGAACGACCGTGCAAATTGAGCGCAAAGCGCGAACGGAACACGGGGTCGATGCGCGAAGCACGCCGCTGTGGACCAGGTGGGAGTTTCTTGGTTGTCCGGGGAATTACGGACCACTTTGCCCGTAAGAGAGAGCACGCTAAAATAAGTCGAATAGTCGGCGACAGGCCACTACCGTAGATACGATACGCACACCAGCCGCCATACTGTGAGGTTTTTGGAAAGCGGGGATTTAAATTACCTCCCTCGAGATGGGTCACTCGGAGCCGTGGTTCCCTTCTCATTCCGCTAATTTAACGTATGTTTCGAGACTGGAGGTCCTATGAACATGCAATGTGAATAGCCTCTATTCGAGCCAACCCGGCTTTTGTCTATGAAAAAGTGTATTGTTTTTAGACAATAGGACTAGATAATAGTGAGGCGGCGCAAGCTTTTTTTTTCCCTGCCAAAATGAAAACGGGTGGCAGAGTGAGCGGGCGTCGGCCTTCAGGCCGGTAGGTAGGCCCGGGTTCGAATCCCATCCTTGACATTTTTCCGGTCGAAGATTGTTTTCGAGGTTTGTTGTGTTGTGTGGGGTCAAATGTGCCCGAAAATTGCGTTTTTGGCTGAGTTTCTCAGTATCTCGCGGTATTTGGGGCATCCCGGGAAACGGAGTCGGGCGGCCGAGCTTGCCATCACAGGCCAAACTTGCTACGAGAACCGAACTTTGCTTCACCAGAACTCAGCTTCGCGCGAACTTTGCTTCGTCCGAACTCAGCTGCGCCCGTACCAGAATTTAGCATCGCCCGAACTTTGCAGCGCCCGAACTTTGCTTCGCCAGAACTTAGCTTCGCCCGAGCGTTGCTTCGCCCGAACTCAGCTGCGCCCGAACTTTGCTTCACCAGAACTTAGCTCCGCCCGAACTTAGCATCACTCGAACTTATTATCGTCCGAACTGAGCTTCACCAGAACTTAGCTGCGCCCGAACTTTTGCTTCGCGGCGGGGGGGGCGCCCACCCGGGTACCAGCGCCAAACTTTTCCCGCACTCGGTGGGTCGGGGGGGGTCCGGGGGGGGTGTCCCCCCCCGGGCACGAGCACCGACCTTGGCTTCACCCGGACTTTACCACCCTGGCCGAACTTCGCTTCGTGCCCGAACTGTTTTTTAGTACCAGCGCAGCCTGAGCGCTTAGCAACGCCCGAACTTAGCATCACTCGAACTTAGCTTCACCAGCATTGCCCGAACTTAGCTTCGCCGGAACTTTACTGTTCCCCGAACTCAAACTGCTGCCTCCAGTCTCGCCACGCGCCGGCCTTAGCCGAGCGCACGTACTTAATGCGCTCTTCAGACAAACAGTTCTCTCACGGTTACGGCCCTTAACTGGCCCAGCTATGTACGCTGTATCGAAAAAAGAGGTCAGTTCCGGAAAGCGACAGATCCCGAAATAAACCAAACTAGGTGAGAAAAGATTCAGCGTTCCTGTTTGGTAAATTTCGTTCCCTGCCGGGGCTTTGCACGAAATTAGCTGACATTAAACTACCAATTTTTAGGGATGCCTTAGTAACTGGGTGGTACTCCGGAGGTGCAGGTGATACTACGCACAGAGCGGTGCACGTAGTACTATCCTCTGCTGTGTGGTGGTACTACACAACCACGAGGAGGATGCATGCACTACGCAGCGTGCACCGATGTCGTGTCCTGCAGTGCGCAGCACGCGTGCACTCTCGCTCGGGGCGAAGCGCTCCGCGCTCGGGACGAAGCGCTAGCGCGCCCGGGCTGGTCGTCGCCCGTCGCCCCGCTCGAGGTAGAGGTACACCCACAGCAGCAGCAGGTGGGACAACCTCTTAAACCTTGTTTTTGAAGTGGGACAACCTCTTAAACTTTGTTTTTGAAGTGGGACAACCTCTTAAACCTTGTTATTGAAGTGGGACAACCTCTTAAACCTTGTTTTTGAAGTGGGACAACCTCTTAAACCTTGTTTTTGAAGTGGGACAACCTCTTGAACCTTGTTTTTGAAGTGGGACCACCTCTAAATCCTGTTTTCCTTCTTCTTTTTTGCACCAGTGTGATGAGCTTTCCTGTGCTCCTTTTGGTCTTTCTGAGCCCAAAACGCCTCAAAAACAATTTCGCGCCTGCGGCGCGCTCTATCTCAGTCTACCTGGTAGTACCAGTAGGTCAGGTGAAAAACCGCGCCGGGTGCAGCGGGTGCAGGTGGTAGGTAGGCATACAGCGCTGCGTGCAAGGCGGCCAAATGCAGAACAGCAATTCTCTGTCGATGGCTGGCACACACACCCAACAAAACGCGCTGTGGGAAGTATCGCCCACGCGAGAGGAAGCAAGCCTTTCGAGGTATGTGTGTTCAAAGTTCGGATGATCCAAAACCGGTAGACTGAGGTAGGGCAGACTAGAGAAAGACAAAGCACCTGCGCAGCACCAGTCTTTGGCGGCAGAGAACCTGTGGACAACAGTGTTGAACCAAGCTGGAACCGACCAAAGCCTCGGACCCCCTAAAACTTGGACCCAGAACTTGGACCCAAGATTTTGGCCGGGGAACGCACTACCTTTCTTCCACGAAACACGGGAGTTTGCCACGCCTCCCTCGTCCCCGTCTATACTACCTCTTTTTGGATGTGCAAACCCCAATCAGAGCGTCGCATGTCAACAGTAACTCCGATCAACAATTGCGCCTTCTCCGTTGTTAGCAAGTAGGCTGTTCTCCTCTTCCGGTTTCTTGCACGGTTGCCAAGGTCGAGCAGCGAAGATTCCTGAAATGCTATCCCTGGTGAATCGATACAATGTGACGGCGGTGACCCACATTCGAACACTGCCGGGATCAGCGCAAGATCCCAAGCATATTGCAAACGCGAAGAAGCAAGCAATGCGAGACTCGAAAGAAGAAGAAAAACCGCGTAGAAGAAAAAAAAAGCCGAAGAAGAAAAAAGGACTGGAAAACAGAAAGGATGGGGGGGGTGGGGGTGGGGAAGAGAGAAGGCTAACTTCGGGAAACGGGAGGGGCTGGGAAGCGAAAGTGGCGGGCTGTTGTTGTTCAGGGGGGGGGGGGGGGGGGGGGGGGGGGAGGTGGGGGCGGAGGAAGCGCAGGCAGCCTGCCACTACCCCCACGGAACCATCGCACGTGGGAGAAGCCCTCCACACCGCCTACTTTCTATTGCCCTGCAGTGCCAGTGCACGGTCATGGTCTGGGTGCAGGCGTTGGCTGTACCTCTTTTGCAAGCAAGAGCGTGAGCGGGTGTGTGAGGGAGAGAAGTCATGTACCACAGGTATGCTATTCGGTTAAAATACTCTTCCGAGACTAGCGTCTTGTACAAAGTTCGGGGCAGAACAGGCGGCCGAGGAAGAGTGCCGTCAAAGCGGGAAGGCGAATGGAGAAGAACTATCGCAACCGCAAGCTCCCACGTTTTAATGAGCCCCCCCCCCCCCCCCCCCCCCCCCCTGTGAGTGGTCCAAGTGCACGGTGGACCGGTCAAGGGCTGGTGCGGTCAATGACCGCACCACGCTGACCGCAATAATGTTGACCGGTACCTTGCGGTCATTGACCGGTAGGGTACTGGTCATTGACCGCACCCATGCGGTCATTGACCGCACCCATGCGGTCATTGACCGCAACATTGCGGTCAATAACCGGTACTTATGACAGTTTGCAAGGTAAAATAGGCAGCAAAGTGTACCCATGCAAGGCCTAATTCTCGAAGTACGCACTTACAACTATACGTACCCCCCCCGTGTAAGTGGCTCACCCTTTTTACCCGTGAAAGCGTCTCAAACCGACCTCGCAGAGGAGTGAGACACTTTCACGGGCAGCTGACAGTTTTTTGATTGGCAACGAGCCTGGTGGTGTAGTTCTCTCAAACGATGCGACGGTGAGCCCGTGCGAAGAAAGACACGGGACGCCACGCACCTTTCCATCGTAACAGACGATGTAAAACCCAAGGTTGACTGTCGACCTTTGCAAACTCTTCGATGCAACGAGTGCCTCCAGTCTCGCAAACAGTTGTGTCCGGCGTACACAAAAATTAGTGTGGCGTCCACTACTATGAGAACAGATGATTTCAACAGGAAGGCAGCCTTTGCAAATAGCACAATATCTCTTCAACGAGAGAAAGTGCGAACAAAGGCTGCGAGCGCACAAACAAAGGCAAGTTGTCGACAAAGATTCTACTTGTCGACAGCGGAGTCGCAAACTTTGCTGTCGTCAGCTCGGCAAAGAAGATGTGCTGCGGGACATCTCTACGGGGCCCACATCGCCATGGAGTTTCTGCTCTTCGTATTGTCTGACGAGAACTGCCCAGAAGAAAGGGAAAAGTAAGAACACGTCTTTGTAACTGATCACTAGCGCAAGGGAATGTTGAGTGACTGCCTTAACCCGGGAAACGAGCTTGGGCGAGGATCCACCACAACGCCAGTGAGAAACTGCACCGAAAGTACAATCGAATAGAGCATCAGCGCCAATCATGGTCAGCGGGTTGAGGGAACCGATTACTGACTCGGTTTCCACATGAGGGAAAAACGTTGCTCGCCACGTATCGTCAACGCGACAAAGAGCACACCCGGAATGCTACCTGAAGCAGAAGACAAACAACATCAGAGACCCGCAACATCAACATTAAAGCCAGCGGCGAGGGTCAAGAAGACGGCACTGACGCGAGCGAAGAAGCGGACGAACTCTGCGTCGGAGCCGACAACAAAACGGCGTAGAAGAGCGTCGAAGCGCGGCCATCGCCCGAGGGGGCTAAAGAGGCGAAAGCGTGACACATCACGTGCGAACCGGCGATGCAGATTATCGCTACAGATTCTTGCATGCTATCCCAAATCTCTTTTCGACTTTCGTGGTGCATCAACTCCCTGTGTGCGAGTGTGAGAGCCCACCAGTCCCGCCCGTCCCTGCGTGCTGGCATCGGACCACGCCTCCACGAGGGTGCAGCTTCGAGTCGAAGCCGACCCACCGGTTGTCCGATAGACGCCGGCTCACCCCCGCAGGAACGGAACGATATCGTCCCTCACGCGGACTAGCGACTCCCAGCCCAGGGAACCGGTCAGGACCTGGTGCGCCAGGGTCACCATCCGACGCCGCGCAGAGTCATTTGCGTCAAATCGACAGAGCAAAAGAGGAAATGCGGCTTCTGCGCCCACCCTTGCTATAGCCGGTACCTCTTCGCTGCGAAGTCAAACTCGACTCCCAGGACAACCGGCGTCGAGCTGGGCTCGAGGACAGACTTCTCGTCCTTGCTCGAGGACAGACTACTCGTCCTTGACCATCATGCGCACCATACGGGCACGCTGCAGGACGGTTGCGCACAGCGCGAAGCGCGCCCGGACAGGCACCGACGAGGGCCCAGTCGTCGTACCAGACTATCCTGTCGTCCCCGGCAAGCTCCGTGATGACAAAATCAGAGTCCTGCGCAATCATAGAAAACGACCTGCCCAGGCGCCACCAATACAGAGCCACGCCCCCGTCGGGTCTCCTGGTCCGAAGCCCGAAGAAAGCGCCGTCTTCCCGACCTTCGCTGCTGAGGTCGATGCCGATGTTGCGGGTCCTCGCTCGCCTTCCGCTGCTTCCGGCAGAACGAGCACCACGTTCTCACGCTTCGCCTGTCTCGGCGCTGACGCGGGGCCCTCCGGCTCCGCCTTCCTCTTCTTCGTCGTTGATTCTTCTCCTCTCGCCACGGCCGCCCGGTGGTGCCCTTCCCTGCAGCAGTGCCCGCGTCTCCTACTCCCCAGGTCGGCGTGTTTCTTGCAGCTGTCGCACGTCGGCATCTCATGGTCGAGACATCGGTGGTGATGGTTGCGACAGCATTCCGTTGTCGTCTTACATGTGGTGCACTGCGTCATCCGGTGCTCGGCACACATTATCCGCTCACCCCACTTTTCGTGTCGGGGAATCCCTTCCGGTACGAGCCACGGGTCTCCTCCGACGGCCGACTTCTTGCCCTTCTTCTTCTCCGTGGTGTCGTCGAAGGCCGTCCATCTCGCTGCACGCTCCGCCCTCTCTCCGTACGTCGGGAAAAGGTCCATCCCCCACGCCTCACCGTCGGCTCGCCTTCAGCTGCGTCTCCAAGACTCCCATCGTCTCCTCGCCGCCGCGGAAAATTGGCCTCATCTCGTAGCCCGTTGGGCTCCCCGGCGTCGGCCGTCCTACTGGGAATTGGAAGAAATAGGACTTCAGGCCCGAGCAGTTGTTGGTACTCGTGGCCCGGGAAAAGCAGGAGGTTCGGGCCCGAGATCCCATCGAGGTGCCGCAGCACGATGCGGACAGAGGAGCGGCAACGAGTCCGTACCGCCCCTTGCCCACATCAAAGCCTGGGCGGCGGCCGTCGGCCAAGCTCCCCAGGCAGTGATCTGGTTCTTTGGCGGCGACGGCACCGAGTCCAGAAAAATCTGAAAACTCGCTAACACCGTCCGGGTGGCAGCTTAGTGATGGCCGCCGCACCCAAGCTGCGCCATGTACTGCGCCATCTGCAGGGGGTCGTCGGTGTTCACCCCTGAGACCGATAAAGTTGTCCCCTTTGGCTCTGATCTTCACCCGTCGATGAAGATTCGGAGGACGAGAGCGTTGACGGGTTTGCGTTGACGACCAAAGTGAACTGGGTGCAGATGAGCAGGACAAGAAAGAAAGGTGCTGGGAAATACAAGCTCTGGGAGGCCTTTATCCTCTTCTGCCGCTCTCCCACAGACGAGTCGAGGTCGCCTCGCTCGCGGCTGGGAACGGATCTACCTGGAAAACAGTAGAAAGTGTGTTCTATGCCCGTCCCTGTCGGGCTCCTGGAGCGCTCCGGGGCTGAGCCCCGGGCACCGACCAGCCCCGGGGCTCCCTGCTCCGAGAGCCACGGACAACAGGCCCAAGGGTCGAGGCATGGGCGTCGGGCCCTACGGTGGCGGTGGTCGCCTGTTGCTGATGGGCGACAATGGGTCTATGGGGTAAACATCATGGCGTCCGTGCTGGCGGAGAACAAAGCGGCGGCGTGTGTCCTCGACGACCCGCTCAATGAAAGAGCGTGAGTAGGATGATGGCTGTCCTCCACGGCGGGCGAAGCCGCCGGGCGTGAAGGAGTTCAGGACGATCTTCGATGCCGTCCATGACCACGGCGCTACTCCGCAGATTGTGGGCGAGTTTCTGGCGCTGCTTAGAACCTCGAGTATGCGGGCGTCCAGGGCGCACAAGGTTCTTGACGTATGAGGCCATAAATTTGGTGCCTCCGCTCGCGCCCCGACTGCTTGGCACAGATCGGAGCGCGAGCGGCCAGACGAGTCCTGGTCAAGACCGCGGCACTCCAACGTCTACAACTTCGAAGCCATCTAAACTTTACACAGGTGCAGGTGTGACACCCGCAAAATGGACTGCACAGTTCACCCGGTGCTGGAGCACACCGTGTGATTGTGACCTCAGAAATCCCACAAAAAAGCCCTGTAGGTGACACCCAACATACCTTTTCTCCAACCAGCGTTTCTGACCCCCGAAACGCAGAAGCACGTTTACCAGAAAAGAGAGAGACCGAGACCGGGTGATTTTCAACCCAAAAAGGCAGGAATCCTTGTGGCTTACCACAGGATGCGTTCAATGACCGCAACATTGCGGTCATTGACCGCAATGTTGCGGTCATTGACCGCAAGGGTGCGGTCAATGACCGCAAGGGTGCGGTCATTGACCGCAA
>JAPJBO010001160.1:0-63431 GCA_030068145.1 Diplonema papillatum | reverse complement strand
GGCGAAGGACCTCGTGAACGATTCCGACGGCGTCGCGCGCCTGGCGGCGCCCGAAGAGCAGAAGGCGCTGGCGGCTCCGGACCAGCCCGCTGCCTTGCCGGCACCGGAAGAGAAGCTGGCACTCGACGCCCCGCACCAGCCGCCGCCCTCCCCGCGCCGGAGCCCGTGCTGGCGCTGCCTCCGCCCGTCGACGTCGACCGCGCGATCCCCGCCGAAGTGCCCGTCAACATCCTGCCGCCGCCGAAGTACTCGACGGACCTGCCGTCCCCCCACGTCATCACGTCCCTCCCGCCCGCGCCCGGCCACGCCGCCGAGGCATCCGCGACGCCCCCGCCCGGCTACCCGAAGCAGCTGCACAGCGAAGGCCCGCAGGTCCCGACGACCACACAACCCCCCGCGATCGCATCGACCGGAAAAGGACCCGCCGTGTTCGTGGGCGGTGCGCCCATGCCCATGCCGCCGGTCGCCAAGCCGACGCCGGATGTCGCCTTGCACACCCGCGGGCAGGAGGCCATTGAGTACGCGCACCTGAACAAGCAGCAAGCAGAAGACGAGCACAGCACCACACGCGACGGCGCGAAGCTCACCGACAAACTCAAGACAAAAGTCCACGTTCTCGAAGCCAAGATGGCCGTGTCGTCTGCTGAGAAACAGCTGAAGAAGGACGAGAAAAAGCTCCGCAAGGCCGACGAAGCGACGCACAAGAAGTACAAGCAGCTTTTCCCGTCGCCACTGGACGAGCCTCTTGCCCTCTTCAAATGCACGTACATCGACGGCAAGGCGCAGTCCAGCACGGGGTTCTTGTTCGTGACAGACTCCAACCTAAGATACGCCGGTGACATGGCGGACCCGATCCGGGAGACGATCCCTTGGAAGACCATCGCGAGTGTTGAAGACGTCGGCAAGCCGGCGAGAATCAACGTGTACACGGTGGAACGCAAGGTTTACCAGTTCACCGGGATCAAGACAGCCAAAAAGGGCATCGAAGACGAATCGCCGCACGCAGACGCCCTCAACTGGATCGACCACATGTGGCGCAGCACGGGCACCGCCCCGAACCCAGCCGCCACTTACTTCACGTCCTGAGTGTCATGCGCGTGATGAGTAACCAGAAGACAGCCCCTTCCCGTCTTTCAGAAGAACATACAACACATGTGTGTGGTACGCGCGCACAGCTACAACCAAAAGAAGTGAACCCTCAGCCAGCAGCGGGTTCGTTTCGGTGGTGTTGTTAGTTTCCTCTTCTCTTTTTCTTCGAAGAAGAACTTTGACGTCAGCATCAAACCATGCCGGCATGAAAGGCGATGTGCTGCCTAACACTAAACGAACCCCCCCCGTCCCACGTTCTCATCCCCCTCCTGATGCTATCCTGCGCGTCCGCTTCGAGTGGACCGTTTTTCCTTCTCGTCCGCCCCCCGCTTCGCCTCGAACGGTTCCAACTCGCCGAGCAGTTTTGCAAACCCGAGTGGTGAGCCTGACGAGACTTTGTCTGTTCCTTTGACTGCCTTCCGTCCTCGTTCCCCTTTTCCCCCGCTTCCGCCCACTGAAAGCCAGCTCTGGTCCAAGCACGCGCCTTTTACCTTTTCGCGACGCACCCACACTGGGTTGTCTCATCTCGCTATCCCCGAAGCTGTGCTGGCCATCTTTTTCCGTTGGCGTTTCCGTGTCTGCTCCTTCGTTCCTGCTGCCCCTTCTTGTTTTGCATGCCCCCGGTTATTCTTGATCCCGCCCTGGAGGCCTGTGTTCTAGTAGCACGGGTGGTCCTGGCTGTAACGAGCTACGAACAGCCCACAGACTCACACCGCTGTCTTGTCTGCAGACACTCAGGTTCTGCGCTGATGCTCCGCCTCATGTGTCCGTGGCTTATAGGACCGAAACACGGCGCAGGCCGGACCAGTGCGGTGTTGCAAAACGTAAACCTGGAACTGGTCAACCCTACTCGTAGCCGTAGCGACGGCAGTCCGTTGGGTGACAAAATAGCTTGCTAGGTAGACCGTCGCCATACGGGTCCAGCCCGTCACGTGGCAAGAATCCTGGTCAACCCTACCAAGAGCCTTACGGGTTGACTCTTTTACTGCCAAGAACTGTCTGGTCCTCGATTGTTAGCATCGCGTGAGGGAAACCATCACTCGCGGACTTGGGTTTTCGCTACCCCCGGTCTCTCCCAGGTTAGCACCCCCCTCTCCTCTCACGCAAGAAAAAAAACAGGGGTGCCATGTCGACGCCGACGCCGAGTCCTCCCACGTTTCTGAGCCGCCCGGACAGTGAGGAAGCGTTGCAGGAAGAAGCCTTCTCGCCCTTGTGCCTGTCGGCTTCGAGAAGCATAGAGGCTGGCTGGGGGGGAGTCGAGCGCTTGGCGAAGCCGCCGACGCCGCCGGCGGAGAGCCCCCCGGCGGCACTCGTTACGGCGACCGGCACCCAGCCAGAGCAGCCGATAGCCCAGTTCCACCCCGGGCTGGTGGCGTGCTCCCCCGAGCAGGGCATCGAACTCAGCTCGCCGGGCGCGCTCCCGCTGGCGGATGTGCCGTCTACCCGGCAGAGGTTGATCGTCACCCCGTCCGCAGAGGGCCCCGCGGTCTATGTCGGCGGGGCGCCGATGCCGGGGGCTAAGGTCGCGAAGCCAACGCCCGATGCGATCCACCGCCTCAAGGAAGAAGCCGCCCTCGACAAGATCGCCGCCGAGCAGGAGCACGCGCACACCGCGAGGACAGCTGCGCAGGCGACCGCCACGCTGCGGGAGCGGATAACCCTCAACCTGAACGTCGCGAAGGCGTCCCTGGCGAGCCACATGGCGCGGCGCCAGGTCCGGCACACCGAGAAGCAGAGCCGCGACTCGACCGCTGCGTGCCAGCGGCGCTTCGCGCATGCATTCCCCGGCACCGACGACGTCGTCATCGCCTGCTTCCAATGCACGTACACCGACGGCAACACCAGCGAGCACGCCGGCTGGCTGGCCGTGACGCAGAACGGCCTCCGGTTCGCAAGCGAGGCGAAGCCGGCCACGAAGGAGACCATCCCCCATTCCCGGATCGCGGCGGTGAAGGAAGAAGAAGGGGCGGGCGCGAGGCCGCAGCTCGCCGTGTACACGACGGACTGCAAGCTTTACCGCTTCGCGGTCGTGGAGATGGGACAGAAGGGCATGGTCGACGAGTCGCCCAACGCGGCGGCCTTCAACTGGATCGACCACATCTGGCGAAAAAGCACGACTGTGCCGAACCCGGCGGCAACGTACTATGCAGCCTGAACGTAAGCTGCGCTTCATCATGAGCGGCTCTAAGCAATCATGTCGCCCTGCTGCCAGCGAATAGATACCTGGAGACAGAGTGCACTGTACCGAACCCAGCGGCTAGTGCTATGCATCTTGAACGTAGCTTGGCTTCATTGTGAGCAGTTCTAAGCAAGCATGTGGCCATCTGCCACTGTGCCGAACCCGACGACAGCATGCAGTGCGTCGTGAAAGCAGTCTGCCTCCACCTGACAACATAACTGCACAGGCTCAAACACGAAATATTAGTTTGAGGCAGGCATCTATCTCCCGGCAACTCGTGTTGCCTGCGCGTGTAGCGTTGATTACACGAACGCATTCAGATGGTTGGGAAGAGGCCCTGGAGCTGCTAAGCAGTCATGTTTGACGGCCCCGTCCCTCCACGCACCCGTCCCGAAACCAGCCTGTCCCCAACCGTCAGCCCACCTGACGGTGGGCCAGAACTCCTCCCTCCCCCCCTCTTACTACGAAGAAGGCGTAGCATCACTCTCAACCAGGCCTGGTAGGCTGCTTGCTGCCCGGGCAACGTGAGAGGAGCTCTCTTTTTTCGTCGGGTCAACAAAGGCCGTTGAACGCCGTTTGGGAAACGGTAAACGTATTCCCTGGTGCACAAGCAAGTTCTCGTTCAGCAGACCCCGTAAGGGGTGTAGCTTCATTTTGACAGCCATGGAAGTCGGCATCCGATAATGAGTGCGTCACGAATCACCTGCCGAATGCACCGATCCGGAAATGGATGATGCTCAATCTATCCACCCATAGTTGGCCGCGTACTGGTATCACAAAGCCAGGCGTGCATGGTCCACGCCGCGAAGTCTATGGCGTGAGCCTGGATGGAGCGTGGATGAATGCAGCTGAAGGTTTACGTGTCAACGGCAATCGGACATGGGTCAATCGGTCCTGAGGCAAGCTGTAACTGCTCGCCTAAATCTGCCGCTGAAGAGCTTAATCGGACGTACGTGCAGAATTGCTGAAAGGGAATGGTGCAACATTCTGCAACCGATCTAAATGGACCCATTGACGATCCTGTTGTCAACTCCATGGATTGCGACTGGAGACCAGTGACTGGTAGCGTGGACTGTAGGCGTCGCGCCTGCAGGCAAATCAACGTGCTGAGACCGGCTCTGTTGTGTGGCACTTCGGACCGCTGGGTTTCCTGTCACCCCCTCTCTTTTTCTCCGCTAGTGCGCACAAACAAACGGAAGCGCCATACTAATTTTTGTCTCTCTCTTTCTGCTCCCCCCGCCATCATGCTTTCCGTCCGTCGGTACACTGCGTTGGAATTGTGGTGTTGCTAAAAAGGAACGCGCAGCAACTAGTGCTAGCCATCCTCAAAAGGCGTTGCCACGATCAAACAGCCCGCTGCCGTACGTCGGAAGGCTTTAGGGAGAGGGGGTGAGGACCCTCCTTGGCGTTGGCAGTAGCTTGGCTCGAGAGCTGCCACTCTGTCATGGGTGTCACTGCGCAGTGTCCGGTCGGCGTCACGGCAGGCGCGAAAGCCTTGCCTTAACAAGAGCGCTGCTACCCCCCCCCCCCGTGGGAGTCTTTATTAGCGGAAAAAAGTCTTTATTAGCGGCCGCTAATAGAGACTTTTTGGCGCCAAAAAGTCTCTATTAGCGGCCGCTAATAAAGACTTTTTGGGCGCGAATAAAGACTTTTTGGGCGCGAATAAAGACTTTTTGGGCGCGAATAAAGACTTTTTCGGCGCGAATAGAGACTTTTTTCCCGCGGATAGAGACTTTTTCCCGCGGAAAAAGTTGTGAAAGTTGGGTCGAAAATTTTTGGTCAAAATTTTTGGTCGAAATTTTTTGGCCAAAATTTTTGGTCGAAAAATTTTGGCCAAAATTTTATGGTCGAAAGTTTTTGGTCAAAAATTTTGGTCAAAATTTTTGGTCAAAATTTTTGGTCAAAATTTTTGGTCGAAAAAATTTGGCCAAAATTTTCGTCGAAATTTTTTGGTCGAAATTTTCTGGTCAAAAAATTGCCCAAACCCAGAACACAGACCAACCCCCATTGATAAACACACACCCTGATAACCACAGATACGACCCAGATACGACCCTTGAATCCCGGATCCTCAAGCTGCTTTGATCAACGCAACTATTGTAAATCGCTTTGCTGTACACGTAAATTGCTTTGTACACTATACTCTTTCATCACGACTAACCGATAGCGAGTTTCTACTTCCCAAGCTCGAGATCTTGCGGGAGGGGGTTCGCCACCATGCCACCTGCACCGCCACTTCCAAACCAGCTTCCCATCCCCCCGATCAACAACCTCCAAACCGTCAGGCTGCAGCCCTACACCCTGCGCCACTTCCACCAGAAGCCCCCAAGCTCCAGCGACCATCGTGCCCGATGACGATACGACACCCCGGCACAGTCGCGGAGTTAGGGCCGCCACAGCAGAGCGCCTCTTATCACTGGAGGCTGGCATACCCAGACCCGCAAACCCGCATACCCTAACCCGCAAACCCCGCAAACCCGCATACCCTAACCCGCAAACCCGCAAACCCGCATACCCGAACCCGCCAACCCTAATACCCGCAAACCCGCAAACCGCGCTAACCCGCAAACCCGCAAACCCGCATACCCTAACCCGCAAACCCCGCAAACCCGCATACCCGAACCCGCCAACCCTAATACCCGCATACCGAGACCCGCAAACCCGCATACCCTAACCCGCAAACCCCGCAAACCCGCATACCCTAACCCGCAACCCCGCAAACCCGCAAACCCGCAAACCCGCAAACCCGCGTACCCTAACCCGCAAACCCCGCAAACCCGCATACCCTAACCCGCAAACCCCGCAAACCCGCAAACCCGCCGTGCCGGAACTGTTTTGCAAATACACACAGCAGATCAAAGAAAGGGGGGTAAGGTGGAAAATGCAGATCAAACGGGAGTAGAATGTGCACACGCTTATCCGACTCTTGACTTACTATGCCGTGTTCTGAAAGCTGTCGAGGGGCCCCTCCATAGGTTCTCGCATGATTCGTTCGCCTTTGTAACACTATCCGTTTGTAGTACGCTTCGCAATTGTGTTCTTGCACTCTAGCCGAATGGCGGGTGGCGGATTTCCGCGCTCGGGCGCAAGACACAATTATGCTGCTTTTGCAGTGCAAGCCGAACCCGGTTCGCGACTTCGGTTGCGGTAAAGTGTTACGAAGTCTTCGGCTTTCAGATCCGGATACGCGTATGCAACAGATAGTTAGAGGTCACTTGAAGGATACCCGTGTGCAGCGTTCGAAAGAGTTTGCGTATCTGGTGTCTTTTTTTTCTGGGGGGGAATCCCTTTTGACCCATGTATTTTGTGTGAAGATTTTCGAAGCAGCCCGAGGATATTCGTCAGTCCTTTCTTTCTTCCGGCGTAATTGTCGTCCAGGTTACTGATCGTGAGAAGGGGTTCCAAGTACATGCTGTCAATTCTGTCTGAGTGCGCGATGCAGTTTACCGATAGCCACCGCGTGCCTTCTGTGCCAGGGGTCGGATACGTTTACTTGCTGACCGGTGCTAAGTTGTAGACGGCCCACCTATCAGCCTGAGTTCAGCTCCACAAGGTTCGTTTCGTTAAGGCAACTCATGATCACTTCGGTGTGAGGGATTAGTCCTGTTAGAAACTGCTTGTGGGCGCCTGCTCCGTTGTGTGGTCTTCTCTCCGTACAGTGTTCCACGTCTGGAAGGTCCTTGCGTTCAGTTCGCGCTTCCTGTGGGCACAAAGACAGCCGATGACTTCAGGAAGGAATCAGCCATTCTTGCGTGATGTAATGTGGAGAGCCTCAGACTCCGTCTGTGGCCATTTGGGTTGTTAGCCCACCGTCCTTCGCTTGCGTTCGGGAAATGCAGATCAACCGGAAGTAGAATGTGCACACGCTTATCCGTATCGTGGCTCACTCTGCCGTGTTCTGAAAGCTGTCGAGGGGCCCCTCCATAGGTTCCCGCATGATTCGTTCGCCTTAACGCCTTATGCAACATGATAGTTAGAGGTCACTTGAAGGATACCCGTGTGCAGCGTTCGAAAGAGTTTGTGTATCTGGAGTCGGTTGTCCATCTCGGGGTATTTGAGACCCAAAAATTTAGCCCAAAAATTTGACGAAATTTTTGACCGCCGTGCAAATTTTTCTGAAACTTCGGAAAAAGTCTCTATTGGCGAGCGCTAATAGAGACTTTTTTCCCGCGAAAAGAGCGCTTTTTCCGCGTAAAAAGCCACTTTTGCGCAAATAAAGACTTTTTGGGCGCGAATAAAGACTTTTTGTGCGCGAATAAAGACTTTTCGGGCGCGAATAAAGACTTTTTTTCCGCGGATAAAGACCCTGGGCCGCTAATAAAGACCCTGTCCCCCCCCCCTTGCATGAGAGGCAGTGCTCTGCCTAAACATTAAACTAAGACTTTCCCCCCCTTGGCCAGAGTTTATGTGATTTACGTTGCCAGTGGCATATTTGGGCGATTCCCCAGTCCATGCTATCAGCAGTGCCCTTGGCTCGCTGCCAAAGTCCTTATTGCCAACACCAGCCCCCCTCCAACCAGCCTTTCCCCCCTCCCCCCTTCACAGCTTCTGAGGCTGGAATCCACCCGTGCACCGCTCGCGGCCGTGTTCCTTTCAACCAACTTCAAAGGCGGTCTTTTTTCAAGCGAAGCGGAACCCGTCCACCCTAACCCGAAGGGATGCTTCTTTCTTGACATTATGTTGCGGCTTTGATTCCTCTCCTGTACATCATCCCAAGAGGAAAGGCTCGGGGAGTTGTCTTCAGCAAGCATACGCGAAGCTCAGGCGAGGGGAAACCTGAGTACGGTCAGGCCAACCCTCACCCACCCGCCCGAAAAAAGCGGAGTCCGAACAGATGACGTGACGCGCCGAAGTATGCGGTCGGTCGGTCACGTTTTTTTCAGTACTACCAATCTTGCGGGTTGCCCTTCAATGCATATGTGCAGGCTAAAAAGACGTAGGCAGCGGGTTCTGGTTGATCAGAGTTCTGAACCATGAAAACGACACATGGCAAATCCAAGTGGGAAACCGATCAGCCGACACGCACAAACAAAACGAAGCGCCTGCCTTCTTCTTCCATTTTTCCTTGGGGCAGCACACCTCCCCTAGCGAGCTCACGGATCAACCTGCGTCTGATGCAGCTGTCGTATGGATACTTTGGCTGCGCGCGCCTTCATTGCGACGCTTGCTGCTGCAGTGACCTCAGGAATCAAGATCTCAGGAATAAAGGCCCAGCACTACAGCTTCGAAGTCCGGAGTGTCAATGCGCACGTGCAAGGGTGTCTTTGTCGTGCGTGGCGCTGAAAGAGTTTCTCACATTGCGGCCTCAAAAGGAAAAGCTGTCTGCGTCTGCGTCGGCAGTTTTTCAAAAAACTGTCCGCAGACGCGTCTGCAGGCAACTCAGCCCAGAGTATTGACCCTCCTTTTAAGATTTTTGCAACTTCCCCGAGTATTTCCTGCAAACCAGGTGTTTATTCAAATTCAGAAAACGCGCCAAGAAGACCGGCAGCATGTCGGCGACGGGAGGAGGCGAGCCAGCGGCAGCGTTCGGCGATATTCCGGACTCGGTCAAGCTCAACGCCACACCGCTGGGCATGGCCTGCTACAACGGCCGCACGGCTGTCGTCGCGCAGCTGTTGGCTGCCGGCGCCGACGTCGCCGCGGTTACCGGCTCCGGGAGCACCGCGCTCATACTGGCAAGCCACAGGGGCCACGCGCCCGTCGCCGCCCAGCTTCTGAGCGCTGGCGCTGCCGTGGACGACGAGACCTATTGCAGTCGCACCGCTCTCATGTGGGCGAGCGTGGCGGGCCACGACAACGTCGTCGGGGTGCTGCTGGGGGCCGGGGCGGAGACCGAGGTGGTTGACAAGGTGGGGCACACAGCCCTGTTGTGGGCCAGCTACTACGGCCACGAACCCGTCGTCGAGCGGCTTCTGGCTGCGGGCGCCAGCGTCCGACAGACGAGCAGGCTCGGTATCACCGCTCTCGTGCTCGCCAGAAAGAGAGGCCACGAATCCATTGCTCAGCGACTTCTGAGGGAAGCGTCGTGAAAACCCACCCCGACCCGGGCACGGAAACAAATCCACTCCACGACTATATAGCGCAGCGGTCACCCGCAGCAAGCAACACTTAGCAAGCCGAGCACAATCCGGTCCGCTCTAGGCGATCCGTGTTGCCGCGGCTAGCTGAATCGTCATGTCCAAGCTACTGCCTACACCCGCGCGCTCATAGAAGTGCAACCGTACGTAGAGTTCGTGATTGTCAGCCCAAAGCACAAACGAACGGCTACGCAGTGCCTTACACACAAGTGTTGCGGGCTTTCAAACTCTAAGGAAGCAACATGTCAGCGGCGGGAGGAGGCGAGCCGGCGTCGGCGTTCGGCGACATTCCGGACTGGGTCATGCTCAACGCCACGCCGCTGGGCATGGCCAGCTACAACGGCCACGCAGCTGTCGTTGCCCGGCTGCTGGCTGCTGGCGCCGACGTTGCCGCGGCGGGCGGCTCCGGGTGCACCCCGCTCATGCTGGCAAGTCACAGGGGCCAAGCATCTGTCGTCACGCACCTTCTGGCAGCCGGCGCTCGTGTGGATGATACGACCGGGTGCAATCGTACTGCTCTCGCGTGGGCGGGCATGGGTGGCCACGTGGAAGTCGTCGCGGTGCTGCTGGGGGCCGGCGCGCGAATTGAGGTGGTTGACAACATTGGCCGTACCGCCCTGGTGTGGGCCAGCTACTACGGCCACGAACCCGTCGTCGAGCGGCTTCTGGCTGCGGGCGCCAGCGTCCAACCGTCGAGCAACCTCGGCCTCAGCGCCCTCGTGTTCGCCAGCAACAGGGGCCACGAATCCATCGCCCTGCGACTGTTGAGGGCCGGGGCTAGTCCGGAAGCGTCGTGAACACCCTCCCGACCTTTGACTACAGGCGCGCCCTGTTTAGAGGAAGCAGAAATCGCACGCTGCGGAGTAGGAGAAAGAGAAGGGACCCCTAGAGTTTTTGATGGCCGCACTACCCCGTGTCCAAACCCTGGAGTTTCAGATGGCAATTGATCATGGTCAGAGGGTGGGCGGCTAGATGTTGCTTCTGATGACCCTTTCGGACTTCCTGTTTCACGCGTCCCGATTCTGCCTTCACTCCAGAACCCTCGCGCCTCACAACAAATGTATCCAACATGGTTTTGCGCAATTAAAACCTCCTGGGGCTCAAGAAGAGCGTCGTTTTGCTGTTTTGAGATAGTCTGCCTTCTTCTTGTGTTTCCGACAAAGGTGCTTCAAATTGGGGGGAGGAAACGCACACGTAATTTTGATACAAAAACGTAAGAATGATGGATGGGTACAAAGTCGAAATGTGTCAATAATGCGCCCAGCCTTCGTCGTCAACCGGTGACTCTAAAAATCACCCATTCTTTTGTGTTAACAATGCATTGTTGGTACTAAAAATTAGTAGTTGGCAGCGTACTACATGAAACTTACCAAAGCAGGTGAGTTACCGTTAAAATGAGGGATCCAGATCCTGACTTTTTTAGTACTAACAATCTTGCGGGTTGCCCTTCAATGTATTGTTGTGCAGGCTAAAAAGACGTAGGCAGCGTGTTTTGGTGGTTGATCAGAATTCCTTACCTGAATATACACAGGGTAAATACAAGTGGGAAAACGATCACCGGGCATGCACAAACAAAATGAAGCGCCTGTCTTTTTCCATCCATCGTTTTCCTTTTAGGGAATGGGGTTCGTTTTCACTAGTACTGTGGTGAGGACTGTGGTGAGGGTTGTGATTGCCGAAAGCGCTCGTCTGTTGGGGGTTGGACGGAGACCCGCACCGTTCGGGCAGAGACACAACTTCAGGAGGAGGGTTTGCGGAGGGTACTCGTGTCGGAGGTTGTTTGGCCTCGCCTCATGTTCAAGGGGGTGAACCCAGAGGCCCGCCATAGGATCATTGTACCGCTTCCGAGGACTGGTGGAAGATCGTGTGGACGGGACGCCGGTCTAACCTTGTCTGACTCGATTTCGGCCTCAGCTCAAAATCCAAGCTCGACCCCTGCCCATGAAGGTACACCGAAAAAGCAAAGCAAGACCTGCCGCCTGCGCCTGCTGTCTCTGGGCAGTTCAACAATCACTACCACTAGTCTATCGTCACACATTGTTGCTGCATATCAAGTTCAAACTACCACGGCTGCAATAACCACTTGCGCAGTCTATTGAAACAGATTGTTGCCGCGTACCAGGTTCAAACTGCTCGTACTCTATTTCACGCCGCCCTCCTTCCTGCAGTCCGTTCCCTCTCCGCTCTCGTCACGTGCCCGGGCGATTGCAACGTCTCCCTCTTTGCTAACCCAGTGGCTGCACTATTGCTTCGCCCGCTTTTGCTCAAGCAATGCTCTACGACGAAACGCTGTCTCCTGAATTGTCTCTACACGTCTTTCACAGCACCGTCCTTTTCCTTTGGCCTCGCGGTGTTTTCTCCTCTCTCTCTCTCGAGGTCACATGACAACCAGGAACGACGGTGGCTGATGAAGCAACCCAGGCGCTTGACCTGCCATGCGAAGCCCCCCACCGGATACGCGTGCATGTCTGTATGCCATGAAATCTGTGTGCCGACATAGATCCGATAGTCGCCAGACACGAAGATATCTTGCTTGTACGTGTTAGTGGGTGCCTGTACGCCTGTACCAGCTGCCACTTGCACCGGACGACGCCTTTGTTGCGTGGGGAAGACCCTGGCGCTCATGCAGCTAGGCCAGACAAAATGTACCTGGGCACTTCCGAACCGGTCACGCGCACCAGTCCGAAAAAGGGATAAACACGAGAAAAGAAGGGAAAATGATGCAGTCGCCGACGAGCCCCGAATACGAAGTCCACCTCATCGGAGCAAACGACGAAAGTAAGCACAGTGCCGGAAACCCATCCACAGGCGCAAATCCATCCATGGATGCAACACCATCCGTCGATGCTGATGCAAACCCATCCATGGATGCAAAGCCATCCAACCCATCCATGGATGCAAAGCCATCCAACCCATCCATGGATGCAAAGCCATCCAACCCATCCATGGATGCAAAACCGTCCACGGAAGCGCACCCGTCCATAGATGCAAACCCGACCATAGATGCAAACCCGTCTATAGATGCACACGATGCAAACCCGTCCATAGATGCAAACCCATCCGCGGACGCAAACAGCAGCTTCGATCGCGCCACGGCACCGCAGGCCGACGAAGAAAGCACGAAAGACGAAACGGCCGCCCCCCACAGTTCTGCCGCCGATATCACCGAAGAACAGACGGCTGCAGCGAGGATCCGAGATCCGATAGAGGTGGGGGCCGCGGTTGCTACAACCACGGCGGAACCGCCCGCGATCGTGTTCACGAGCGCCGGACCAGCAACGTACAGAGGCGGCGCGCCACTGCCAGGCCCGTGTGTGGACAAGCCGACGCCGGACGTAATCCACCATCAGAAGGAAGCCGAATTCGTCGCCCTCGCTGAGCGGGAGAAGGACGAGGCGATCCGTGCAAAGTCGGAGCAGGTTTGCGAGGAGGGGAGGGGGACGGGTGTTCGTAGTTCGTTTTTTTCTTGCCTTGAAAACTTATGCAAATCTTGCGGGGGAACGTTCGCCGCTCGGGTTATAACGTGGCGTCCGGCCCACGATCAGCGCCCCATCCAAAGGACCCATTGGCGAAACCTTACCATGGAACGGTCAAACCGAGACTTCAAGATGCTGACCGACCGTTTAACACAAGAACCAGTTTACGAAGACGCATGCGCAAGAGGCAGCGTCCTGCCCAAACCATTGAACTAAAAACTTCCCCTCCCAACCTCTATCTCCCTCCAGAGACTCTAAACCACTGGTCCTTCAACCAAACACTCTTTCCGTGCGGTGGCACAGCGGGGTGTGCACACAGTGGAATGCCGACTTGAATGAAACTGAAATGCATGCCCCCTCCCCAACCCCCATGATGAGTGTAAAAGAGCGGTGACAGTGCAAACTATCGGGCCACCGCCAAAAAAGAATTTTCTTGCCTTCCCTGATACCACAAAACCAGCACCACCATTAACATGAAGGACATCCGGAGACTCTAAAATCCCGGATTTTCAAGCGAACTGCCACCTTAAACATACAGCATACCAAAAAGGACGCGAAGCTGACCGACCGCGTGGCGTGCGCACTGCACGTCGCACAGAAGAAGGTGTTCGCAGCCGTGGCGGAGCAACACCAAAAAGTAGACGAGTACCAGGTCCAGCAGGTGGTCGCCGAAAACCGCAAGAGGCTCGAAGCCTGCTTCCCCGGCGCCGCGGACACTGCCATGAGCACGTTCACGTGCGAGTATCTAGACGGGAAGCTCGAAACACACCCCGGGCTGCTCTTCGTGACGAGTTCAGCCATTCGCTTTGCCGCCGACGACGGCGAGTTGAAAGAAGTAATCCCGCACAAAAGCGTGTGCAGCCTCCAGACGATCGGCAAGCCGGAGAGACTCATCGTGTACACGGTAGACCGAAAGGCGTACCAGTTCGTCGGAATCAAAATGGGGCATAAGTGCATGGAAGACTCGTCGCCGCACGCGGCAGCGGTGAACTGGATCGATCACATGTGGCGGGAAGCTACCCAGGTGCCGAACCCTGCGGCCACCTACTTCTCTTCGTGATCACACTGCGCATGGACCGAAGTCTTGGATAGATGCCAGCCAGCCTCAACCTCAACCTAAACTGTGTGCCAGCACTCGGCAACTATTTTGATGCATCTCGTTACCACTGTCGTCTCAATCGTGGCGGATGAAGCTGCTGTCTGTTGCTCGATTCGGGGGTTTGCCCTCGGTCGTCTGGGTGTTCGCGAACGTCGACGCAGGCAGCAGCGGGCCTTCAATATCGTTTTCTGCGCTGACTGATAGGCTCACCTTCAGCGTGTGGATCCTCGCGCTACTCGTTCACGTGAAAGAATTATGGGAGCTATAAAGCGAACATTCCCCCCCTTACTTACCGTAAACTCTAGAAACGGGCCGTTCAACCACCACCTACGCGCCGAAACGCGGAAGAAATTCACCAGCACGTTCGCCCCCCACCCTTCCCATCTAACCTTCTAGGGCTATGTATGGATGGAAGCGCCGTGTCTAAAAGAGAGCCTCTTGTGTGGTGTGAATGATGAGAGTCGGAACCTGAACGAAGCCAAGACAGGGCTGACTGTGAAAGGGATTCACTTATGCATTCCGAAAATTAAGAAGCGATAACGGACACGGAAGCACTTCCTATTTCCATACTATACCCGCCCCTCTTCTTTTGTTAGCAGTGCACATTTTCCCTCCATTACCTCTCGCGAATACGGCGTGTGCTTCAAAGCGCAGCCTGCTGCTTACACCAGCTTCCTTGCCCCTCCTCTCTAGCATCTTGAGACTCGCGACGTCTCTGCACGTCTCCTCCTGCCCTCTCATACTAGTGCCGCCGTTTCAGTATCGCAACGCTTCGGCGGGTATTCGTCTCGTTTTCTTTTCCGCTTGAATCCAACCGAACACGCGGCCACCGGCAACGATCAAGCTATGGGCTATGGTCCTTGGAGCGTGCGTGTCGCGTTGTGCCGTTGGCGCCACTATTCAACACTACCATATAGCGTTCCTACGTTCCTAAAGAGGTGGCCCGGCGAGAATAGTTGCTAATTGTCACGAGCGTGTGGTGCTTGCACCAAGCCGGAGGGGGCGGGATGTAAATTCACCGTGCTTGGACAACAGCGCACCGTGTCATATCTGCACTGCGTTTTGGCCCTTGAAGCCACGGACCATCATCATCGCGAACCTGTCACGGCCTGTTACGGTTACGGCGATTCTGGTTTGCAGGCGACTCGTCACAACCAGGACCACCCATGAACTGCGAGGAGCGGTGCCCGGGAAGTGAGCGGTAGATATCCGACCCTCGATGGGGGAGGGAAACCTGGAGCTAGCGGGGAAGCAGGAAAGCCCTTGTCACAGGAAACAGGAGCGCGAAAGAGGCAGGAGGTAAGCAAGCCCTTGACAGAGCGCAGCATAATTGCAGATCAGCGGTAGCAGAATCAAACAAACAGCAGGCGCGGAGCAGAGAGAGTTGTTTGAAGCACGCTGCCATGCCGAATACCAAAAAACTATACAGTCTCGAAAGAAAGACACCAATCTGTGCGCCCTTTACGGAATCGTCGGGAACGCAAACAACTGCTTAGAAAAGCGCGCAGGCGCCAGAAACCCCCCCCCCCCCTCTCGAAGGTTACCACGCAGAAGCGCAAAGGAAACAAGGAAAAACAGCGAAGTCTTCGAGTGCCGTGATGGACTGCCCACCTGGCACCGTGTCGATGATGTGCTGCGACCCCGCGCCCGGCATGTCGCCGGAGGCCCTGCGGCATCAGCACGTGTTGAACCACTTGGCGACGCGAGAAGCGCTCTGCCCCACAGGCACGGATCCAGAGCAGCTGGCCATATGGGGGGCGAAGAGGGATCTGTACGAGACCACCAGCCGCCCCCAGAACAGGGGTGGCAGCTCGCGGCAGGCCATGCCCTGCATACCGAATCCCTCCAATTCGTTCGCGCCGCCCCACCAGCGCGGCATGCAGTACGCAGCCGCCGGCGGCTCCGGCGGATACCCCCCCGGCACGCAGCCCATGGGGCAAATGGGCGGTGCTGCTGGGTGTCCCCCGGGTACTATGCCAATGCAAGCCCGCGGAGCGTATAGCCCTCCAGGCGGTCAGTCCATGCAGTATGGCGGTGCATACTGCCCTCCTGGCACTCAGCCAATGCAAACTGGAGGTGGATACTGTCCTCCCGGTATGGAGCCGATGTACGGTGGTGCTCCGGAGATGCGTCAGCTGGCGGGGGGGTACGCGGACGACGACATCCCGGTCGTGGTGGCACCGCAGGAGACGATCCGGACGGCGTGCGTGGCCATGTGCCCGCCGCCGCCGCCGGTGCAGGTGCCCGGAATCATCCGCGAGTACTTCCCGCCGCCGCGCGTGCTGTGCGACCCGATCGTCACGTCGCCGCGGCCGCCGGCCACCATCCTCGCGGCGCCGCGGCCGACGCCCGAGTACACGCCGCCCGTCCCGCGGCCGCCGCCGCAGCAGCCGGTGCCGCCCCCGATGCCGGCGGCGCAGCCGACGTGCGTCCAGCTGCAGCCGGCCGGGCCGAACTGCGGCCCCGCGCAGCCGCAGGGTGGCATGCACACGCCCATGCGCACCGTCACGTCGTACGCCGACTTCGGCGGCCGCTTCTCCAATTCTCCCAAGTACGACGCGGCCGGCAGCCAGCACGGATACTACGGCCCGTCGGACGTTGCGCAGCTGCTTGCACGTGACAGTCGGGCAACCCATTGCTGCTAGTCGTCCCGACTCGCCCGCATGGAACACGCCGACCACTTCTTGAGGTCCGGCAAAATGGGTGTAATCTCGATCAGTTGCGCCCGTGCGCACCGTCACGTCGTACGCCGACTTCGGCGGTCGCTTCTCCAATTCTCCGCTGGTTGTCCCAACTCGTCCCAATTGCCCTGCGTTTGCGCACTGCCGCTTATTATTGGCGAATAGAATGAGATACGCATGGAAAAAACACGCCGGCCACTTCTTGAGATCCGAGAGTCCAGCACCGAGAGTCCAGCAAAAATGCGTGTAATCTCGATCACTTGGACAGTTGGACACGGTGAAGCGCCAGGTAGATTCCTTTGTACGGGCAAACCCGCGCCAGGCCGTGTCCGGTTTATCACTCTCGTCACACCGCGCTTCACTTGCATTGCTGCTCAGGTGGGCGCCTGTCAGTCTCGCTTACAAATGACTGATGCTGTAAATAGTCACAGACTGTGTACACTCCAATCCTCCCCCCCTCCTCATGTTGTACTTCTACATTCAAGAAAATAAAGAAACGTAACCCCGCAACCTTGTATTCCTGTACCCGCTCAGAGCGGCGCGCGTTACCCCGCCGCCACTCCGTGCATTTCCGCATGTGTATCTTCGTTCTCACGTTTCCCGTTCAAAGTGTTGTGTTGTCCGCAAGATATTCACAATCCGAAGGCGTACGTCGCCAGTGAAACCCAAGGCATATCGCAGCTGCGCATGTTCCGCCAGTGGATACTGGGTACGTGCACGCTATGTGGAGCGTGTGCACGCCATGCACTGTGGATAGGCTGCTGATACATGGTATGTCCATGCTTCGTTGGAACGAAGCATTGCAGACCGTCAGCTGCATCCTAGTCCAAACTGTCGCAGCCCGATCACCATGAAAGTTGCAGTTGGTGTTGGGCGTCAACGAGCAAAACGACGTTGGGCTGTTGGGTACAGTTCGCAGTGCAGCACGAGAACCAACGAGAACCACCCTCCTAGGCTTTAAAGAGAGACCAAACGAAGTGGGCGTACAAGGGGGGCACCGTAAGACAGGGGATCGACGCTACGATGAGCTACAGTCAGCCGTGCGTGCCTATGTGCAACTACGATCCCTGTTCCGAACTGGTTTGGCAGGCGCCTAGACAGACCGCAGTGTACCAGCCCACGCAGTATTGCACACCGCCGGCCAACTACACCCCCACATACACAACCGCTTATCCAGCCAGTTACACACCACCGAGCTATTCGTCGGGATACTGTCTTCCCTTGTGCCAACCGCAGGAAGTCACCTATTGCACACCTCCCTGGACGTCTCAGAATTGAGCGCACCCCCCGTCTGTGTTTATGCGGCTGCTTTGCTTGAAGCGGCCTTGCCATCCATCGGTCTATGTGGCAGAAAGCGCGCAAGCCTGTGCGAAACAGAGCAGATCTTCTGCTCTGTCTTTCAAAAATCATTTCCAAGCCCGGTGCGAAGGAGTCTCGAGCGCCACGTACGAGCTCTGGTGTCAAGCTCTCCAGTTGCAGTTAAGGACGTTGTCGAAAGGCGCCCAACCTCCACAGACGACGCTGGGACCCTGACGGAAGCACACCACCTCCGTGTCCTTAGCTGTTGCAAGAAGAAGATTCAACTGGTTCAACTGGGGGGTCTAGCCTCGCACAGCACGCCGCTTCATCACAGCCAGGCGGTGGATGGTTTATGGCCTCCCTCCTGTTCAACACCACCCCCCGAAATGGATTTGTCTGCGCTCTGGTAGCATGGGCGGTCCTGGTTGTGACGAGCTACGAACAGCCGTCTGCCAAGCCCGACTCATAGACCGAAACACGGTGCAGATAGGGCCCGTGCAGTGTTGAGCATCCCAAGCACGCGCTCGCAACTTCCCACGAGCATCTACGGTTAACCAGAGACTTATAGCAATAACGGCCCTCTGCACCTCATTCTGCGCTAGAAAGGTACCCTCCCTCCCGGTCAGGACGCGATTGGGTTCGTGTAACCTGCTCCTTCCTGAGCATAAGTTCAGCAAGCCTCGAACAATTCTTCCCTCGAGTGTTGACAGGAAGAACATAACCCGCCTCTCATCCTCCTCCCTCTAACTCATTTGTCTTCGAAGAACGCTTGATGCTTGCATCAACCGTGCACGAAAGACAGTTGTTCAGCTTAAACTCTTCTTTTACATTTCGCGATTCCGCAAACGGACAACGTGGAAGGTGGGAGAATGCCCCGGTACACCGGCCCATCCGTTTGTTGGCTGAATTGCTGAACGAGAATCATCCTCGGATAGTTGATCCGCGTTGTGCCGATTTACTCTGGAGCTACGTTCCCTGACGGCACGTATTTTTGAGTCCCCGATGACCATTGAGGCGGAGGAGGGTATTGAAGGGCGAGTAAACGCGGTTGCATATGCTGCGCCGGACAAGGTGGAAGGTGAGAGTACTCAAGCGGTACACCGGCTCCGCATTTTTTGTGTCTAACAAATGCAATTTGTCGAGAAAAAAAAACAGATCGATGGCAGCGTACTATCCTTATTCCCGTTAGATGAACAAAACAGGGTTGAAGGAAGTGCGCACAAACAAAAAGGGACGTAAGTGAAAAAGGTTCCTGACCCGGATACTAAACATAACATGCGAGCCAAATGTGAAGAAAACATATGAGGGAAGTCGGCCGACCGGCCGATCGTGCGCCCCTTTTCACCTTTCTTGCCAACCCTTGACCAAGTGCGACTTGAAGATTGCCTGCCTACTGGAGCGAGACAACCGGGGGCACGTGCACCGTTTGGTACTTGCGCTTCTGCTTGGACTCGAAGCGGGCAAATGCGTTCGTTTTTATAAGGGGTTCTGGTGCTAACAATCTTACGGGTCGCCCTCCAAGGTATTGTGCAGGCTACACGCAGGGAGATACAAAGTGGGGAAAACGGTCAACCGACACGCACACGATCCTCATACCTCGTGTAACCACCACTCTTACGACACTCAGAGCAAAGGATATCTTCCCATAGCGACGAGGTCACCCGGTGGCTTTAAAACCCTGGAGTTTCAAGCGAACTTTCTATTTAAAGAAAATTGGGTTGGGTCGCGTCTCTTTGCAAACATCAAACATCCCCCCCGAGGCTTTCACGCGCCACAAGAGGGAAAAACTTTTCTCACCCTGCCCCCCTTGACGATGAACGGGAACTGCTGCGTGCCGCCGATGCAGGGAGGTATGAGTGGTGGGAACGGATTCGGCCCGACGAACAGCGCCGTGTCGTACATCGACTGGGGCGGAAGGTACTCAGCGTCGCCGGACTACGATGCCGCGGGGAGCCCCCACGGGTATTACGGGCCGCCAGCTGTCGCTGCCATGCTTCAAAACGCGATGCGACCCGCCCACGCGCCCCCCCCGCCTCCTCCCATGCTGGCCAACATGATGCAGTCGCAGTGCCCGCCCGGGTACATGCCGATGTCGCAGTTGATGAACAAAAGATCCCGAGCGGGTCCCGTATGCTTTCCTGCCCCAATCCATCCTTCCTTCTTTCCGCAGAATAACACGAAAAGCCTCCAGACAAACCGCCGTTTTTACATTTCTTTGTAGCCCCCGCACAGCAGAGGTGGGGCAGTATAGGACGACACCGGGGTTCTGCGCAATAGCACAGCAGAGGTGGGGCAGTATAGGACGACACCGGGGTTCTGCGCAATAGCACAGCAGAGGTGGGGCAGTATAGGACGACACCCGGGGTTCTGCGCAATAGCACAACAGTCAGCGGAAAGCTACTCCTATCCCTCTCGATGTCGATTGTCCGTTGTTTTGCCTCAAGCGCCGGAAGTGTTCTTTACCTTACACCCCTCCTCTCAGGACCTTGCGAACGACGAATACTGGCTACGTCGAGAGCAGGAAGTTCGGACGGTATGTTTCCCGCGCTAATTCCACTGCGAGACGATGCCAAAAGGGGGAGGGGGTGGCATTGGGCAGAAAATATTCTGGCGAAGGACGATGCTGTGCATGCGGGGTATGCGACCTCGTAACCAGCAGGAACCTGTAAACCCGCTGCAACCGGGTTCTATACTCAGAAGAAGACTTCCCGGAGTGGATTTGGGCCCCCCATTCAGCCTCAGAACACGGGCCTGGAGGATACGGGTCGCATCCCCCTTACACACTACTTTGCGAAGATCTTTCTGTCTAAGCCCCCTTCGTTCCGTTGTCGCACATCGCCCCTGGCCAAGGGGGGCACGCTCTCCTCGAGCGGGGCCTGTCAGACACTGTCGTATTTGCGTGGCATCCCCCACGTACACGGCGACACCGGGCGACGCGGCTGATTGCGTTCCTCCTTTCGTGCTCGCCAGTGTGGGGGCTGGCTTCGGAGCTGGCCAGGCCGGAGCTCAGTCCCGTGGGGCCCCGGCTCTCCGGGGTTGGGATTGGATCCACTGCTACCACATCTTGCGGCCTTTGGCCAAAAGACCTGTCTACCCGCTCGCAAACAGCCGAATATTTTGCTAATTCGGAGCACCCCCACCACAGGGAGCTGACCTGCTGGGTTCCTTGGAAAAAGAGGTTTTGGGGAACCTGGGGGTAACCCTTCCCCTATTTTCAGTGCTCACAATTTTGCGGGTTGCCCTTCAATGTATTGTGGTGGCTGGGCACCGTGAGCATCCCTGCCCATGTCTGAAGGAATTTTGATGCTTCTGCTGAAGCTTCAACCCTATCCAAGGCCGAAAGGAGCTGACGGAATGACACCACCAGGCGTGGAGTATGCGGCTTAATTTGACTCAACAGGGGGAAATTTACTAGGCAGGACACACTTAAGGAAGATGCCAGATTGAGAGCTCTTTCTGATTTGTCAGGTTGATTCCGTTAACGAACGAGATCGCGACCCTTAAATAGGTGGGCGTGTCGTTGTAGGGGGTGTCTTTTGGCATCGGCGGCTTGCTGCTTACCCGAGACGCGCACTACTTCTTAAGCGGACTGCGCGCGACTTATAGCGCGCGGAAGAGCGAGCCAATAGCAGGTCTGTGATGCTCCTAAATGTCCTAGGCTGCACGCACACTACACAGTGTGTGGAGAAGCAGTCAAAGTCAGTCCGGAGAGAGCCCGTGAAAGGGAACGTGACCTGCGGGCGGAACCGAGCACACACAGGCTTTTTGCATGCACAAAGCGAATTTCTTCCCAAAAGGAAAAACGCACGACAGGGGTTGCTGGGAGGCAGCGCGATAGTGCGTTGCTCAGGGTAGTCGAAGGCCTGACAATCACACTAATGCAACAAATTTACGACAGGGGTTGCTGGGAGGCAGCGCGCATGTTCCGCAGGGGACGAAAGCGTACTTTCCCTCTGAGCCGACGACACCGGGGCGCTACACCTACACCAAGCCGGCCAGCCGGTCGTCCAGGAGACGCTCGTCGTCGCCGCGCCGGTGATCGCGCGATTTAAGCTTTGGGCTTGCCCGAAGTTAGGGCCGCATCTATGCACTGCACTCTCGGGACGCTTGCGGCTTCGTCGGTACCGCACACTCCTCTTATGGTCCTTCTCGGAAGCAAAAAGGCCTCCCTTTGGCGGTTCTGGCCTGCGTCAGTGCTGTGTGTTTTTTTTTCATTTGTGACACGGCGTCGTTCGCCACGTCAACATTTTTGATTGATTCTGCGACCAACAGTGAGCTCTGATGCAGTCTGAGTTCGGGAGTCATCAAACAGAGTAACACTTTCACTCCAAAAAACGATTTTTAACTCTAAAACAAATGCTGATTTTGTTGCTGCTGTAAAATCTGCGTTCATTGAGGGCGTGATTCCGAAGAAGAAGTGGACACAGCTACGTGCCCAGATCTAAAGTGGCGCCCTTTTGGTCGCAGAATCAAATGATGGCTGTGTATGAGTGATTTTGCGTACAAAAAATGTGGTTCGCTTTTCATTGCACTCTGAACAGGACATTTCCCCCCTGGATGTGGCCTTCTATCCCTGCCCGTGTTCCCTCTCCAGCCTGTGCCTCCAGCCCGCGCCATCATTTCTTTATGGGTTCGGAGATTGGCTAAATCGGATTCGAGTGCAGACAAGCACTTCCGTGGGGGTGGTAAACAAGTAAGTGCTGGCAAATCTGCGTTCAAAGAGTGCACAACATCCAAAAAAAGATCGTGGTTTCAGCCTTCATATCCAGGCAGAAGGCCTTTTTTGTACGCAACATCAAATATTGACTGGTGAGCGATTTTCGTCCAAAAACAAACGAACGCACAAAAACGCACGACAGGGGTTGCTGGGAAGCAGCTCGAAGATTCCGCAGGGGACGAAAGCGTTCTTCCCATCTGAGCCGACGACACCGGGGCGTTACACCACCACCGCCAAGCCGGCCAGCAAGTCGTCCAGGAGGCGCTCTTCGTCGCCTCGCCGGTGATCGAACTTCGGACTTGCCGAGGATAGGGTCGCGCCTATGCACTGTACGGACGCTCCCGGAACGCTTGCGGCTTCGGCCTTCCTGAGCAACAACCCCGTTTGGCGGCTGGGGGTAGCCATTGGCCTGCGCTTCAGTCGGTGTGTTTCTTATTCGTGGCGCGGCGTCGTAGTCCTGCACGCCCTCGCCCTGTTGCCTGATCCGCCAGGCGTGCAGTCCCGGAGTGTTGCAGCGCTGTTTTCACGCTACCTCCCGTTGCGGGGTTTTGCGAAGATCGCTTCGACACGGACGGCGGACGCAAACGGCACTGGACCTCATCATCCATACACTCCATCGTGTATACCGGATGATATCTGGGCCTGACCCCGAATTGGGTGAGCATCCCTGTACCTCAGGATGATGGAACAACCACTGGCATCATCGAAGATACCTACGCAGTACCCATTACCACTGATTGTAGAGTGCTCAAGAGCAGGGGCCGTTTCGGTCTCGTCACGCGACGGTGTCATCCTGAGCCAGCTGCCAACGCGCGAGATCGGTCACGCGCGGGCACTGCAGGCCCGACCTCAGTGCTCTGGAAAACCAAAAAAGAAGCGACATGGAAAATGACACACGACCCACTTTTACTCGTGCGCTTTCGTCTTCGCTGCGACTACAATGCACCGCTTGTCGTGACCTGCTCGCTGTTTCTTCTGCAAGACCTCGCAACTCTAGCAGGAAAAAAACCAAAGCAAATCTTAGCGGATCGGATTTGTTGTGAGATTCGTCTAAAGATACCCCCTGCCCCCCACCCCCCGCTTTTTGTACTGTGAAAAAAGAGCTTCAAAAGGAAAGAAAGGTGAAAAAGAAAACAAGCGAACGAAAACGATTATTGAAGAGTGTACCTGGCAAACAACTAAACAAAACCACGCGCGATGCGCTTGTGTTGTCTTGTGTCAATTGCCCCTCCTCCCCCCCGCCCGCCCCTCCCGCTCAAAGGAGACGGCGCTAGCACCGCCGTCCCTGTTGCCTTCTTGGTTCGGCTGCTGCCTGAAGTTTACTCTCTCTTTGCTTCGCCCTTCCGGCTTCCTTCTTCAGCGTTTGAAACGGCGGCGGAACCGTTGGAAGCGATGCCATTAGGTGAAACGCTGCGAACGCATGCAAATCCTGCCGCGCGTGGCTTCAGCGCCCCCCCCCCCCAGGTACACCATCTGCGTAACGGCTATTTATCAATCCTCGCTTCGTTTTGGGTCACCTCAACAACCAGCCCTCAGAATCGGAGCATGTAGCATCCCGACGATGCGGGCGCTTCCCGACGGTAGCTTGCGATCTCACGGCGCAGACCTGGCGCACGCGACCGGCCAAGCCGTCCTCGACGTCGCCGCTGACAAGCGACTCGCTCAGGGGAAACTGATTCACGGGCCCATCCCTTTGCCGAAGTTTCGGACCCGTTGCCGATATCCCCGACTGCCATTTGCTCCGTGCCAGACGCTTACAACCGAGCGACGACTGACCGAAGATGAAAGGGATGAAACACAAGGCCCGCTCGTGTCTTCGACTACTACTACACAAGCGACACGTCGTTGGTCGGACCCGTGCGTGGTGTACCCTGTTCGCCACACAGCTCAGTCGTTCAAAAAGGACGGTGTTAGCGGTGCGCACTATCTGCGTATCATTTCTCGCATTTTTGGTTAGGCCGCTTGACCCGCAATCAGCTCTCGTAGCCAGGAGAGGGGAGGGGAAGGGTGGCCGCATGTACGAAGAGGCCTTCACATCCGGCATCGCCGACGATGCCATCGACGCCGAGTATTTTGAAGGGTACGGCGACGTCGAAGTGCACCGCACAATGATAACGGACGCCCCGCGCATGCAATCATACGACGCGGGCATGGCACACGTGAAGGGCAAAGTCGTCGTCGACGTCGGTGCCGGCACCGGCGTCTTAAGCTTGATGGCGGCTCGGGCGGGTGCAGCGCACGTGTACGCCGTCGAGGCGAGCAGCATGGCCGGCCTGCTGCCCGGTATTTTCGACAAGAACGGATACGCGGCGCGCATCACGGTCGTGCCGAAGCGGGTGGAAGACGTCACGGTGGCAGACCTCGGCGGGAAACCTGCGGACATCATCCTGTCGGAGTGGATGGGGTTCTACCTGCTCCACGAGTCCATGCTCCCTTCGGTCGTGCACGCGCGCGATCATCTCCTGCCCGCCGGCCAGAAGGTAGAGCCCTGGCAGATGATTCCTTGCCAAGCGGACATCTACGTAGCACCCACCAACATGCGCCGACACATCGACGACCGAGTTAACGTCTGGAAAAACGTGTCCGGATTCGATCTATCCGACATCTCGGAACCTGCCTTCGCCGCCTTGGTGCAAGAACCCCTCGTCGACTGCATCGACCCGGCGCTCCTCACCGGCACTCCCCAAACCGTCGTCTCGTACGATCTCACAACGGTCGCCCTGACCGACCTCATCGAGCACACCTCAACCCACACGTTCAAAACCAGCCAACCCACGTCCGCAGTCAACATCTGGTTCGACGTTAAACTCAACGAAACGACGACCCTGTCCACCTCTCCCCAAGCCCCTCCCACGCATTGGAAGCAGACCACCGTGTTTCTACCCTCGGACCCCCTCCCAGCCGGTGACGTTTCGTTCGAGGTCTCCTTCGCCCGAGCTGAGAACTTCCGGTGCTATTCAATGTCGATTCAGCTGGTATGGATCACCCTTGTTGAGAGTTTTGTTTAGGCGTCTTGACCTGTACGCGTTCAGGTTAAACCGCTGCCAACGTTCCCGTTTAGCTGCAACAAGTATGCTCTCTGAGGAGGTAGTTGCTGTGTATCGCAAAAAGGGTTGTTGGAGTGCTGGGACCTTTTTCCCAGGTGCACCAGCGAACCACTGCAAACTCAAGCAACGAACACGAGAGCTGTTGTGTTCCTCGAAGGAACCTTGTTGGAAATATAGTCGAACGAACCAGCGAATATTTGCTGCTGATCAAGCGAGACTTCCCGTCTAGGTCCTTGAGTCTTCAGTGATTAAACCCGCAAACTCAATGCTTTCCGACAATGCAAGCAGCAACTCGAACACCAACGCACACTCACCCTCCAAATAACGGTGCCTCCGAACAGCCCCCCTGGCCCTGGCCCACGCCTGATGCCGCAACCCCTTCATCCCCGGCGGCGGCGCTTTGGCATGAGCCAGGAACCTCAAGGGGAGCAGCGCGAGAGGCATCATCCACGCTTCAAAGGCCCACATGCTCACCCTCCAAATAAGCACACCTCGCACCCTACAGTTAGAAGGATCATCCGCGAAGCAGATGCTGCTCGACGCGTTGATGGCGCAGAGTTGAATCTTGCAAGATCAGGCTGCTGATTCCTCAATGATCGACACCGCGCCATGCGGTACTGTTAGTTGCTCAAAGCTTTCGCACCGGTGTCCACGGCGGGTGGAAGGCCGCTGAGCCTGGATTGGGCCTGCAAGTATTCAACCGTTCAGGTCCACAGCGAGAAAGCCTACGAGGCTGTACATTTTTAAACAGCAAACACGTCCGGAGAAGACGAAAACGCAGACGCCGGCCCGAAACAGTGTCTGGCGACGTTTTTCGCGGTGGTGCAAACAATGTGTCTCTCCTCCGCAGGGCGTTGACAAAGACTCTGACCACGTTTTCGAGTCCTCCGACGCGCCCGTGACCGTATCGTCTCATAGTGAACAATCTCCCTTGAACGGAGATCTGCCCCTAGCCACCTCTTGGTCGCATGATCTTTTGGTCACATGGCCAAGCTGCAGGCGAACCTTTCGCTTTTGCCTCACATCAGTCAAGGTGATTCAATACTGGTTCCGCCCTCTTCCACTTACGCCCTCTCCTTTACAGTTTTTGCACGTGTCAGCATTCGTAGCGCGAAAGAAAGCACACTGTCGTCGACCATGCCTGCAGGCCCGAACGACACGGTCTTCTCTGTTCGATGGGAGGGTTGACCCAAGCGACGCACGCAGTCATAGGACTTACTATCCTGAAAACCCGCAGCTTCGTGCCGCAGTATTGCACACTCTTCATGAAAACAGTCCAGATACGCGGGTACCCACGAGCTCGTGATGTCGATCTCGAGATGCCACGTGACTCCAAGCATCTTACCCTATTAGAAGGGTGTTCGCCTACTACCACCGTCCCCGCTGTACCCCCCTTATTGGGGTACACATGGTTCAGACCAGTGTCTCCACTTGGCCAACCAAGTCGCTCAGCAAACAAATGAAGCCGATTGCAAGGAGGAGCAGGCGTGCAAAGGAATGAAGGGCCCGCCGCGATCCACCAAGAAGTGGGGTGAGAATGCCCGCGCCGTACAAGATCGCTGAGAGCGAGGCGCTCGGGCGGCACATGCTGGCCAGCCGTGGCGTGCGGAAGGGGACCAAGCTGATGGCTGAGACACCCGTCGTGGCGCTGCGATCCCGCCGCAGCAGTGGGCAGCCGGAGTCGTGCGATGGATGCGGCGTCGTCATAGGGGACTTGGCCGCTCTGGCGCGCATCGCCTGCAATGGCATGCTCAACGCTTGTGCATCCGGCGGCGAAGGCGAAACGCAGACTCCAGGCGGTGCCTCCGCGCACGATGTAGATCGAACGGGTTGCATGTCCAAATGCGATGCAGCGCAACAGTACTCAGAAGCCAAGCCCGTGCATCCGGAGAACAAGCTTGCAGATCCCAGCGCTTGCGCGTCCGCCGCCCGTGGAGGCTCACCTACCATATTCGTCCCCGTCGCCAGCGCGTCGATGGGAAGCCTGCAGGGCAAGCTTGCAGATCCCAGCGCTTGCACTTCCGCCGCCCATGGAGGCTCGCCCACCGGATCCAAGGATCCCAACGCATGCGTGCCCGTCACCTGCGCAGCGCTTGGAGGCCAGGAGGGCGAGCCTGCGGATCCGAGTGCTTGCACGCCCGCCTCGCGCAGAAGCTCTCCGTCCGGGTCGAAGGGTGGCGGCTCCCCCGATTTCGTCGACGAGCTGGTCCGGCTCCTGAAGCCGTGGCGTCCTAGATTCGATGTCGCCTCGTTGCCTTGCTCGAACGCTGCGTGCTGCGGCAGCTTGTTCTGCTCTGAGTTGTGCAGGGAGCGGCATGAGGCGTCATCTTTGTGTCCCGGTGCCTTACCGACGGCGGGTCAACGAGAGGCACGTGCCGAGTACGATGACCTGTTTCGCGTCAATGAGCGGTTTGCGTTTCTCCTGAAGCACTTTACCACGTTCCCGTCTGTTTCGGCCGTGCGGGATTCGGTCGCTTCGTACGACGATGGTGGGCTTGTCATTCCAGTCACGCGCGAGCTTCGGTCCGTGTTGAAACGGGCGTCTTCTTTGATTTCATCCACTATCAACCCGTCGCCGTTAGGGGCCACCTCGTCTTCCGCGGCCGACAACAACCGAGTCTCTTCGCAGGACATCCTCCGCCTCCTGAACGTCTACAATGTTAACTGCCACACGACGTGTTACCTCTCTCCGCTCTTCACCCTGCGCAAACACTTGTCCGTTATCACTGGCATCCAAGGATTACCCGATACGAAACGTCTTGAAGCTATGCTCGACATCGTATTCGCGGCGTCTGATCCCGGCAACGTACACGTCACCGGCACAGGCTTGTTCAAAGATGCCGCGTGTATGAACCATAGCTGCCAGCCCACGTGCCGAGTGGTGCCCTCCGTTGGGCCCAAGCTGGAAGTGGTGGCCTTGCGGGATGTTGCTGAAGGAGAGGCGCTGACCATCAGCTATGTTGATGCTGAACGGTGGCGCCGCCGGCCCGTGTCCCGCCGGGCTCTGCTGCGTGCTTACAATTTCAGCTGCTCGTGCCCTTCCTGCGTCGCGGAGTGGAGTTTGCACTCGGCTGCCTGGACTGCGGCCGCTCTTCTTGTCACAGCCGCGTCCACCGCCGGCCGCTGAAGCTCCCGATTGGCTCAACCTGTCTCCGACTTGCCTCTTCACGCCGTTTTTTGCCGGCACTAAGCGCTGGCGTCGATTTTACAGTGTTACCAACGCGACAATCGCACCCTCCAAGGGCAAAAAGTCTCCCTTTGCAAGAATGGTCACCGCGACTCTTGTGGCTGCGATACTGCTGCCCCTGCGGTCGTTGGTCGTCGCTTCGTAGACGACACTCGTCCGATGGGCGTCAGCACTCTGAAGCCTCCGTGCGATGATGCACGATGCCTGTTCCCCCCAAGGGCACCCACCCACCCTGAGCAAACCTCGAAGGTCAAGATATGCACCAAGCGTGCGCCTGCACGTGGCAGCGCTCAAAGCGAGCAGAAGAGGCGAAAGCGGCACAAGCAAGAGGTGACCCCCGGCAACCGATGCATTTTGGTTGCCACGGAGTTCTGCGCATTCGCACCAAAGGCTGCCGTGCACCATCGCACTGCGGCTACAGGGTGCTGGCTCCCCCCAGCGAGGCTCAGAGCCGGAACCGCCGTTTGCTCACCCCATCATATTATGCGACCTCGGAGGCTGGTGCCTTCATTCGCTTCCCAGTGCGTCGTCTTCTCACCAACGAGGTTTTCCTTTTGCATTTCCCGCAGCAGCGGCAGGCAGTGACTCCCCAGCGGCGTTTTGCAGATATTGAGCATCAAGCCGCATTGAACGACCGTCGAACCGTTGACGAATGATCCCACACCACGTGTCCAAAATGGCAGGGACACCAAGTATCGCGCTTTATGTTTTCCACCATCGGTCATTTGATGCGAAACGTACGTCGGTGCAAGCCCCAACCCCAGAAATGTTTCCAACCCACACCAGCCTGCATACCCCAGCGAAGTTTCAACTCCACCCCAGCATGTCTTCTCTTCGAAGAAGACTTGACCCTAGCATCAAACATATATGAGACGCAAGTATCGCCTGAACACGCAACTTAGTTCCCCCCCCAAGACTCTGCCAAACACTAAACCAACATTTACCCCAGGCTGAAAAGTAGAAGTATCTTCGGTCGTGCACCGAAGATTCAACATAAGCAAATCAAAAAAGTCCTGAACACCGGCAAGATGGCCGCCGAAAAAACAAAGCGGTACCGCAAAAAGGCGAGCGACCTCGGCCTCCGCCGGGTGGGCCCCGGCGGGGAGGAGGAGCAGCCGGAGGACGAGGAGGAAGCCGGCGCCCCGCCCGCGAAGCGGCAGCGGGCCGGCGCGGAGGATGCGGCGAAGGCGAAGGAGCCGAAGGGAGCGGCCGGCGGCGAAGACGCCGAGGCGCGCGTCGTGGAGAAGGAGGCGAACGCGTTCGCGGCCGTGGCGAAGGTGCTCGACGAGAAGGCCGAGGCCGGTTTCCTGGGCGGGTACAGCCTCAAAGAGCAGAAGCGGGAGGAGAAAGCGCAGCGCAAGCTCGAGAAGAAGCGGCACAAGCGGAAGCGCGCCTTCGAAGTCGACGGCGGGCAGGGCTATGTCAGCGAGTCGAGCGAGTCCGAGATGTCCGAAGACGAAGCAGCGAAGCGGCGGAAGCAAAAAGACCACCAAACCCTCCGGCAGCACATCTTCGGCCAGGCGCACAAGCGGGACTTGCCGTCCCAAAGGCCCGACTACGAGAAGAGGCTTCGGCACGTTGCCACCAAGGGCGTGGTCCGTCTCTTCAACGCGGTCGCCGCCGCCCAGAAAGACAAACCCGAGCCCGAAGCCGCCGCGCCGAGGGAGGCCCAGAGCGGCACGGGCGAGCAGCTGTCAAAAGCGGCCGGCACCGGGCCCACGAAGGAAGAGCTGACCCGCTCGCGGTTCCTCGAGATGCTCAAGAAGGGCAGCGAGAGCAAGCGTGTTAAGGTGCGTCGTTTTTCCAACCAAAACTACGCATTTCTTGTGCGGCACCGACCTGCCACGTCCAAGCTTGCTCCGACCACTGCACCCTCTGCCGACACTCGCTAGCCGTCGACGCTCAGGACGGCAGCCCCATCCTGAAGTGCAAATACTGCCGATGCGTCACTGCGTGCGCTCCGATTGGCGCCGCTCAAGCGGCCACCTTAAGTCACTCGTTTGTTTGTAAAGATTGCTCCGTTCTTCTCCCTGACTTGTTCACATACTACTACTACTTTACGAGGACAACCCCCTGAGCTTCCGCGTCAAAAAAGACCCTTTCTAGCTGAGGTGCCCCCCAGTAAGCAGCACCGCTGCAGAAAGTAATGTTCATAGGCGGGGGGAATACCGAACACGCAGTATGCACGCCGTTCAATATCTTCTTAATACATCACCCGCAGAAAGCTGAAGACGATCTCGAAACCGCAGCAGTCAAGGCGAATGAGAAGCCAACGAAGAAGGCACGGTACAAGAAGAAGTAGAGCCTCGAAATTGTACCCACAACAGCTTTCTAGCGAGGGTCTTTGACGAACGGTTGCCGTAGCCACGCTGCTTGCACCGAAGACCAGCTTCTGGGTTGTCGTCTGCTCATGGTAAGCATCCTGCGAAGCCAGCAGTGCAGATACGGCTCAGTCTTGAAGTTGGAAGGTTGTGTATAGCAAGTCGGCCATTCAGGCAGCAACCGCGCTGCCCGTACCCAAGATCAGTTCTGCATTGTCGTCAAGCGTTCTTCAAAAACAGTTATCTCCGCCGACGGCGCAGCCATGCATGGAGGCCGGAAGGTACAATCGTAAAGAGGTGCAGGCCGTGTGCAAATTGCATTCAAATCACACAAACACACAAAGTGAGCTTACCCGCAGCGAAGCTGACTCTCTCGGATACCAAGAACGACCTCCAGGCGACAGGAGCTCTCAGCACTAGAGCACCGCCACAGCTGAGACGGAGTGTCTCAACTTGAAATGCTGTTCCATGGAAGCGGCATTTCCTGTAGGCGAGCGGCGCCACACCCTTCATTGCGAAGTACGATGCCATAGAAGACGAACAATACTACTTCAAGATTCGTCTAGTTGATTCCCTGCGGGTCGTGTGCTCTCCTACGCCAGTCGTAGATCTGCGCTGCGATCGTCGCACTGCTGGTCGGCGAGTTCCCTGATGGGCCCCCGAAAAGTCGAAAATTCGTCGAACGCTTATGCCCGGCACCAAGCTTCCAGAGTTATCTGTTTTCGTGTGTGTGTGGGGGCTACGGCACAACTCCCTCCGTTTGTGGTCTGCAAACGGCGACCTGTTCCATTATTTACCTATAAAGCAGGAGCTTGCGGGTATTTAAAAAGGGACAACCAGCGATGCCCTTGGGCCTCGTAGATCCAGGCTGGACGGAATGGGGCCAATGGACACGCTGCGAGTGACATGCAGCGGCAAGAATTGTTTAGCAACCCGTGACACTGCCGACCGCATCATATTATCCATCCCACACCCTAGCCTTTTCCCCCCGCGGCTCGGCGCTTGCCCGTCGTGCCACCATCATTCCTTCTACTGTACCTTCTCGGCTCGTCGATCAACAGGTTACAATTTACGCAGATCCGTCTTTGATATCCATCCATCACGTACCGTTTTTCCGGATTCTCTTCTCCTGACCCGAAAGGTATTCCGCTGGTCGAAATACGAAATAAAACAGTGGGGGCAAAGCAATGCGCGACAGAAAAAAAAAAGAAGGAAAATTAAAGCAAAGGAGGAGATCCCGGGAGAATGGTGAATTCGAAGCTGTGTTCCCCCTCCTTTTCGCTTCTTATGGTAACAACCGCGGTTGTCGGTATCAAAAAGTGACGGCTGACAGCGTACGAGCGAACTTACCAAAACAGGTGATAGCACATACGCACAAACAAACCCCCCGAAGCCGCGCAGACCCACAAGGTGGCATCCGCAGGAGGGCGCTGGCTGTGGAAGTTGCCGTAGAATGCAGCGGGTAACAACCGGTCCGCGCCGAAGGCACCGCCGAAAGTGGGTGATGCTCAAGTGATTCACCCTTATTATCTCACAGCTGGCCGTGTACTGCTGTGGAGTGCTGTACTTCGGCATCGCCGACTGCCACTCCAAAACCTTTTTTGTGGCCAATCGGGGCACACTAGGTAGCACACAGCTAGACAGGGATTTTCCCCTTTAGTGAAAAAAAAAAAAGTTCACTAAAAAAAAAAAAATTCCCAAAATGGGCTTGGTGAAAAAACTTTTTTCACTAAAGGGATTTTGCGTTGCTGGGTGTAGGTGGTCAGGGCGCGGGTTGTGGTGGACAGTGTGGGTGGGCGTGGGTGGTGGGCGCTGGTGGTGGAGTGGGTGCGTGTTGTGTGTGGTCGGGGCGTGGGTTGTGGGTGGTAAGGGCGCGGGTTGTGGTGGACAGTGTGGGTGGGCGTGGGTGGTGGGCGCTGGTGGTGGAGTGGGTGCGTGTTGTGTGTGGTCGGGGCGTGGGTTGTGGGTGGTAAGGGCGCGGGTTGTGGTGGACAGTGTGGGTGGGCGTGGGTGGTGGGCTGGTGGTGAAGTGGGTGCGTGTTGTGTGTGGTCAGGGTGTGGTTTAAGCGGCCCAACAACAGGTCTGTATGATGCGGACCGTATCCAAGGCGGAAATCGAGTCAACCAGTGTCCGGATTGAAAAGAGGAGCAAGAGGGTAGGGAGTGAGCTAGCACCCCAAACTTGAGTGGGGTGAAGGGCCAGAGGAACCCCACTTATGGGGCTACGAGGTCAACGACGCGTACCACACACAGACAGACACAGGCACGTGTCGACTGGCACCCACACCACACCACACCGGCAGAAAAACTTTTCTGCCGGAGTGAAATTTTTTTTCACCACGGGTTTGGCCCGAAACTGGTGAGTGGAAAAACCCCTGCAGCTAGAAAGAAAAAAAAAAAAAAAAAAAAAAAAAAACACAAAAAACAAAGATAATGCAGAACACCGCAGGAAGCCACCAGCAGCCGCAGACCGTGCCGCAGAACATGCAGGCAGCTTTGCCGCCAAACACGCAAGCGCCACAAAACATGCACGCGCCCCAGAACACGCAGACACCCCCGAACATGCCTGCGCCCAACACGCAGGCTCCGAACAATCAGGGACCGCAGAACGTGCAGGCCCCGCACCAGACCGAGCAGAACATGCGGACTACGGCGGAGCGAACAGCCATTCAGTCGGCAGTGGACGGCCCCGCCCATTATGTAGGCGGAGCGCCGTTGCCGGGGGCGGCGGTCACCAAGCCGACGCCGGACGTCATCTACAAAAACCACCTAATGTCCGACCTCACTCAAGCCGAACAGACTAGATCCCACGCGGAGCTCGAGCACAACACGAAGAAGGACGCGAAGTTCACCGAGAAGATGAAGGACAAGTTCAACATGGTCCAGGCAAAGGCGGGGGCCGCGTACACCGAAAAACGCAACAACCTCTACGGCAAGATCTCGGAGAAGGCCGAGAAGGAGAACCAGCGCAAGCTGCAGACCTTCTTCGCCGGCCAGCATGACCACGTGCTGGCTTTGTTCAAGACGAAGTACATCGACGGGAAGAGCGAAACCGTGAGGGGTTTCCTGCTGGTCACAGACTCAAACCTGCGCTTTGCTGCTGAGGTGGGCAGCGACGTGAGAGAAACGATTCCGTACAAGCAGATCGCCAGCGTCGAAGAGGTTGGCAAACCGCCGAGGATCAACGTATACACTGTCAGCCAGCAGGTCTACCAGTTCACCGAGATCCAACACGGCCAACTGGACATGGAAGACGTTTCTCCGAGCGCCGCCGCTTTCAACTGGATCGACCACTTGTGGAGACAAGCTACCGCTGTCCCTAACCCCGCGGCCACATATTTCTCTTCATAGAAGCAGACCCCCCGTACCATTCGTTTCCTGTTTGCTATCCCGGCCCCTTGTGGGTAACACAAGCTGGAACAGCAAAACGCCCTCATTCCCATAGTTGGCAGGGGCGCACCCAGCTTCCTTTTGCAGCGCGAAACCTCATCTCCCAAGACGATTCAGACCTCGACACCTCCTTCCCCCCCATTCCCGTTTCCTCCCCCTTTTCAAGATGGTGAATCCCGTTGAAGCTTTTGCCGTGTCCTCTCTCTCTCTCTCTCTCTCTCCCTCTCTCTGCCTAGCCTCACACATGGCGCGCCACAAGTTGGTGCACCGCGTTCTCCTTGTCACTGGTTCCTATCCTAGCAACACCCCTCGGCCTATCTTTACTTCCCGGGCGCCAACACACGGCAGGCCCGACAGCGCAAAAAAACACAGCGTCGTTCTCGAAAAAAAGGGGTGGAAACCGTGACTCGCTCTCGCTGCAGCAAATGTCCCTCCGTTCCTCTTTTTCTTCTTACACAAGCGCTAACTTGGAAGGAATTGCTCGACGATGCTGCCCGACAAAGAACAGAAGGGATCTCAAGTGCTGTAACTACCGAACCACGTGTTGAACGGACGCGAAGTCATGCGGGTCAACCCCCTACACGACAAGCAAGCTGCACGTCGGTATTCTTGCTCAGCAAAAAACGGCGCGGGTGGGGATGGAGGGGAATATTCCACGGGAGAAGCAGAGAAGGAACATCAAACTAGCACCCCAGAGGCGGGTTTCTTTTAGCCACATGCAAGTGTGTGAGGAGCCTGATCCGCCCGAGAAGCACCTCTGATCATGATCATTTGCCAATTTGACACCTGACACCACGTCCAGGATTTTCGTTCGGGGTAGTGGCAAAAAAGGGTCGAGGGCTATATTCATCCCACATTCCAACACATCGTGCTATGGCGAAGACAGATCCCGCGCCAGTAGTGGAACAGGCGCTTGGCACCATCCGCGCGCGCGTGATGCAGCTGCGGAAGGAGGAGGCCGCCATCGACCGGTACTTGGAGGAGACGGGCGAGGCGCTTCTCGTGCAGAAGTGCCGCGCGTCCGCGATGGAAGAAGCCGTGGCGGCGCTCGAGCACAGCGTCCAGACCGAAGAACAGGCTGTGGCCGCGCTTCGAAAAGACTGGGTGGACCTGTCGCGGCTACGGGACTCGTTCCGAGCGAAGGCCGACGACCGCAAGCAGGCAACGCAGCGCGTCGTCTGCACGCTCGCTACCAACCGCGTCCTCTCCAGTAGAATCGACGACCTTGTCCACATGCGGCAGCTCGCTTCAACAGCCGACCCGCGGCAGAGAGCCGAAGAGCTTCTCGGGAGAAACCTGCTCCACTGATACGAAACTCGTCTCGGTTGCCAGGCAGTACCAGGTCTGCCCGCTTCTTAAATTGAAGAGTCGGCCTGAGCACAGTGAAAACGTTGAAGCGCCTTTCATAACAGCCGGGCGGTGCACAGCGAGGCTGTAGTCGCGAGTTGGTGAACGGCAAGAGTCGAGAGGTCGTCGCCCCGATATTCCGCCGAGAAGTTCGCCAAGTTGAGGACTTGCGTAAGGTTCGCGCGGGTGAGCCAGGCAGCGTCGCCAGTTGCGCCGCTCTTGCCGTTCTCTGGGGCTGTCTTCACCACACATGCGTCGTGTCCGGCTTGTCTTCATCAGAGCCATCGCCGCCATTGCCAGTTGTCGCTGTCTGCAACATCTGCTGTCGTCATTGCCACTGCTGTCAGTTGTCTGGGCAGGTTCCGAAACACGTCGCGTCATCAGGCCATCATCCGGCACTAGCTCGCGGTGGGGCCATGAATGCCAGCACACAGCATGCACTTCTGCTTCGCGCAGGTGTTGCAGGCCCACTTCGTTGTGTGTGGAGTATTGGGCAAGCCTGGCGTGGCCAAAGCATCTAACAGCCGTGGTATTTTCCGATGCGGGCTGCAACAAACGCACCGTGCACCTGCGGGCAAAGCGGCCACTGATTTGATATCGGACACCACACACGAGTAAACGTCTACAAGTCCTCTAATCCGCGAGCGCCGATCCTCATCTTGGACCTCCGGAGAAGTGGCACCGTCGCTCATCTTCCCCACCCCCTTTCCGCCGTCGTCAGAACAGATGATGGCCCGCGTTTACACTTTGTACCCCCTTACCGTTTTCGGTTTCGCAGTGTGTAGAACGCGAGGACGAGGGGAACGCTCCTGCGTAGGGGCGACCCCCTGCAGTGCGTCTTTGGGTCGGCGGGTGCTGCTCTGTGTTAGTTAACGAAGGTCCAGCCGGAACGGCGCTGTGCGGCCCACTATGGTGGATCGCTAGGATCATCCATTTTCGGGACCGGCTCATTTCGGTGAGTCGTTACGCACACAGTATCGGAACGCCGACGTTCGTAGCCACTGTCCGTGTTGTCAAGATGAATTGGCACGCTTTATGGGTGCGTGCCGCTTTGCGGCTCGGCATACAAATCGAAATCGAGAAATTCGGGATCGTCGGAAACACAAAACGAGGCAACCCATCCCCGCACCACCCCACGTCGGTCGATCGTCATAGGCAGCAACATGTCCGACTACGACATGCCTCCGTGGGCGGCGGCGCAGCGGCTGGATGCCCGGCGAGCGCGGGGAAGAGGAGGGGCGCGGGCTCCTCGCGCACCTTTTGTCCCCAGCATGGCCGCCCACCTAGGACCAAATCAGGAGCAAGAGGAAATACCCCCCCTCCCTGCCTCCTCTTCCCTCCTTCCCCCCTTCACCGGAAACAGTGGCGGCGGCAAACAAAAAGCAGTCGAATAGACGCGGACAATGAGCTGAAACGTTGCAAGCAAACACAAAAAAGAACGCCGTCACCGGCAGCCGACTGAGCGAGCCGGAAGCACAAAAAAGGGAAACCATCGCCTCACCACCACTGCAACCCCTCGTCGGTCGATCGTCAGAGGCAGCAACATGTCCGACTACGACATGTGGCTGGCGGTGGGCGAGCTGCCTCCGTGGGCGGCGGCGCAGCGGCTGGATGTCCGGCGAGCGCCGAGGACGCCGCCCGCGGGCGCGGGGAAGAGGAGGGGGGGCGCGAGCTCCGTTGCGGGCTCGCCGAAGCGGGCGTCTGCGCACACGCGCGCCGCGCAGGAGCAGCAGCAGCACCAGCAGCAGGAAAAGAAGAGGAAGAACGCGCTGTTCGCCGCCGCCGGCGGGCACTCGGCCCCCTCGACCGAGCCGGGGAGCCCGCTCAAAAAAGCGACGAAGCTCAGCCGCGTGCGGAGCCTGCCGACGCCGGCGCCGGCGACCCCCCCGCCCGGGCCGGCGGTCAGCGACTGCTGCGCCGCGGCCTCCCTCCCGAGCGTCCGGCGGCACGAGGAGTTCTTCCTCTCGAGCACCACCGACGAGGGCGGCCTCAGCAGCGACGGCGGGCTCACGTCAGTCACGAAGCGCAGCGGGGTTTTCCCCGGGCCCGAGCACACCGGCGCGCTGTGCGCGAAGACCGACAACGACAACGAGTTCGTCTGGGCTGGGCAGGCCGGGCAGATGGCCGAACCCCCTCCTGCCAGCCCTGCAGAGCAGGGATGGATGCCGAACTGGGATGGAGACGTGTCGGTGCCTGTGGTGTTGACCGCGGATGACGTGGAGCCGCTGCCGGTGGAGGATGTTGAGAGTGTTTGGCGGACGACTTGGGGAAGGAGCAAGGCGTCGGTGGGTGTCGTGGGTGTGCCGTGCTGCTGCGTGGCGTCGGCGGCGGAAGCTGCGGACGTCATGCAGAGGGTCGCCCGGCTGGCCGAAGGCAAACCGGGGACCGCGGTGCACGAGCTGGCCGCCCACCTGCGGCTGCCTGGCGACCTGCCGTCGCGGCTTGCCCGCGTCGCGGTGGCGGTCAACTGCTTCTGGCACGAGCACAGCGGCGCGCTGCCGCTTGCGACGGGGCCCAACCAGGTCGACCCCAGCCGCGTCGGCCTCTTCCTCCTCCACCTGTGGACGGCGGCGGACCCCAGCGCGAGCCTCGGCGTGCCGCCCGGCACCGTGCGCCCCATCTCGCCCGGCGTCGCAGCCGCCATGCGCTGCGCCACCACACATGGGGCCGGCAACCCCGCCGCTGCGTGGCAAGACCTCGCCAGGTGGGCGAAGTGCATCGTCCTCGTCGACGCGATGTGCCGCGAACACGGAAACCCCCTCCGCGTCAGAGCCCCGGGGGCTCAAGGGTTTCTGGCCCTTCCCTTCGCTTGCGTCGTGGCCGGCGACGGAGACGCGGGGCGCCCGTTGACGGGACGATACGCCAATGTCGTCTGGATGGACAACGTAGTCATCTGCGCGGCTACCTCCGGGATTGATGCAGGAGACGCCTGGGACCGGCCCGTCCGGCACCCCGCGGGCGGCGACGATTCCGACCCCCTCGGGCGGGCCGTCGGCGCGGAATCCGACGCGACGGTGTCGCAGGCGCTGGTGCTGCTGCAGGAGTGGGCCCGCCGGGCGCCGCACGCCCGCCTCGGCTGCAGCGTCCCGCTGACCGACGATCAGGACGCCGCGCTCGCCGGCGGCTTCCGCCGCGCGGCCGACGCGGCGCCCGGCGCCCCGCCGCCGCGCGCGCACGGCACGGACCCGGAGCGCTACCCGTCGCTCCTCCCGCAGCTGTGGCGCGTGTACTCGACAAAGCCGGGCGACGTGGTCGACGAGCTGTGCCTGAACCTCGCCCTCCCAGGCGACCTGTGCCCCCGCGCCGTCCTGTACCGCCTGTGCCGCCTGACCCAGGCGAGCATGTGCGGCCCCGCCCCCTTTGCACCTCCCGACCCCCCGGCCGACATGATCGAGTGGAAGGAGCACGGGCCCGGGCAAATCGCAGCCGGAGACGGCGCCGCCCCCGCGGGCAAGCTGAAGGCGCGGTGGCTGGCTGCGCTCGTCGGGCGGTTGGTCAGCTTTCGCGACGTGTCGGCGCTGAACGCGTTCCTCGGCGGCGGCTGCTGCGTCGAGACACCGTGCGCCGCGATCGAGGCGGCGCTGCGCCTGCTGCTCGGCGGTGGCGCGCCGGAGGAGAAGCGGGCCGCCTGGAAAAAGGTCGGAGCGTGGGTCAAGACGCTCGGGCTGCTCCTCGCCCACTGCGACTGGACACCGCCCCCCGGGTGCTACCTCGTCGCACCCGTCCGCGACCTCCCGGATGCATCGGAAGCCATCGCACCCGTCTCGTTCCTCTGCCCCGCATCCTGCGCCGTCCTCCACCTCGACCCCGGCGATCTGTTCAAGGGAAGCCCCGCAGACGCTGCGCGGCCTAGCACGCCGAATTCTGAGGGTGGGGGTGTCGTTGCCCTGTCGGGTGCTCCGTGCCTGCCCGTCACGCGGGTGCACGCGGTGGTCCACCCGCTGGCGAGGTTCATGCTCGAAAGGGTCAACCCTGCCGGGGGGGGCGCCGAGCCGGTTGCGGGCGGCAGCGTCACGCACGTCGGACACCACGTGCCGCCGCATGGCGGCGGCGAGTTCCGCGCGGCGCAAGCCGACGTGGCGTGGGCGGCGCGGCGGCTCGAAAAGTTCGCGGCGTCCGAGGCCAGCTGGCGGGCGGCCGTCGACGGCGTCGTCGGCCGCGAAGACGCGGCGCGGGCGGCGCTCGCCGCCTCTCTAGACCGGCTCGACGACGTCCTGGCTGCCCTGCTGGCCGAAGGCATCGCACGCGAGCGCATCCGCACGGACGAACGCGCGGAATCAACCGCGGCAGGGGTGCTGGCGGAGCAGCTGGCGGGAACTGCTGCCTTGCGTGCAGCCGCGGAGGCGCAGCTTGCGGTGTGGGGCGTGCTTGCCGCGCACGCGGAGGGGCACGGCTCGCTGGCGGCGCAGGAGCGCCGGCAGCGGGCGGGTGCGTGCGCCCTCGAGTTCCCGGAGCGCGAGACGTTTCTGCGGAGTGCGATCCAGTTGGAGGCCATCCGGTTCGAGTCGCGGGCCGCGGCGCTCGCCGCCGCGCTGCGCGCGGCGCACGGCACGGCTCTCGACGAGCGCCACGCCCGCGCGCTCGAATGCCTCGTTTTCGCGTGGACCTCCGGCCGCATCTTCGCCTCGCGCTGCCAGCGGAACGACCGCTGCGACCTCCTCCGCGCCGCGTGCCTCTCGGAAGAAGCCGCCCGCCGCCTCGCGCTCCATCGCGAGGCGCGCACTTCGGCCGAGATGCTCCGGTGCGCCCACGCCGCGGTCGCCGGCGCGCTGGCGCTCTCCGACGCAGCCTTCCGCTCGGCGTCAGACATCCGCCACCGCGAGCTGCACGCGCGGGAAGTCGTCGCTCGGGAGGAGCTTCGTTCGGCGGACGCCCAGGGGTCTGCGCTGCTCGCGCTGCACTGGGACCACTTCAACGCGTGGAGGTCGACGGTGCAGAAGTGGGAGGCGATCACCGGGATGATTTTGAAGGACACCGCGAGCGAGAAGACGGGGGTTCTCGCCAACTCGCTGGAACGCTCCGAACTCTCGGGCAGAGCCGACATAGAAACGCTGTCGGCGGCCGAGCGGGAAGAGACGAGGCGCGCCTTCGGGGAGCGGCTAATTTCGCAGCAGTTAGCAGACCTCGCCACCGCGGCGCCGGCGGAGCTCCAGCTTCTCGGGCAGCAGGCCGACACGGTCGTGGGCGCCCTGCTGTTGGCTCACTCCCTCAACGTGGAAGAAGCGGAGCAGCGGGCGCGAATAGGGAAGGAGGCGCGGCGGGATGCGGCGGGCGCCGAGCCGGCAGCGCCCGAAGACGGCGAACCCGCCCTCGAGCTGCCGGCGGCCTCGGCCCCGGCAGCCCCCGCTCCCGCCGCCGCGAAGCGTTTGGACGCGGAAGCGTGCTCCCTTTGCGACTCGTTCGCCGCGCGGCTGAACCGGCACCGCCTCGACAAGCCCGGGGACGTCGTCGACGAGCTCCTCGAAAACTGCGGGCCCCGCCTGACGCGCCGGTTCCTCGCCGCGTTGTGCGTCGGCGTCCACCAGAAGCACGCGTCGTCGGCCGCCCCCTTCGTACCACCCCTTGCCTTCATGATCGCGTGGCTTGCCTCCCTCTCGCGCCCTGGCACCTCGCAATTGCTCGGTGATCAGGTGACTCCGATCATGCAAGAACTCCAGCCGGTCTACCAGTCAGCCTTCGACCCGTCGCTTGCCGTCGACGTCAGAAAGTGGGCCCACACCATTTGTGTCCTGCAGGCCGTAGGCTGCGCGGCGGCCGACGGCGGGTGGGCGGTGCAGAGCGTCGGCGAAGTTGTCGCGGCCGGCGCCGTGTCGACGGGGCCGCAGCTGGTTGCGGTGGGGAAGGCCGCCGGTCGTGCGTCGCAGGAGCCGCCCGGGGTTTTGCTGGGGGAAGGCGTTGGGCTGGTGCCGGGCCTGCTGGCCGCGTCGGGCACCGGCCAGTGGAGGGTGTGGGCGCCGGCGAAGGAGGCGACGCTCTGGGGCTTGCGGACCGCCGAGTGGCGTCTGACGTCGGAGGCGTGCGTCCCGAAGTCCGCGCCCACGCTCGCCGCACGTTGCCACGCCGAAACGGCGCGCGTGGCGCTCAACGCGCAGGATCACCGCTACTCCACCGTACTCTCGTTCTTCGGCTCGTCCGCCGCCGCGTCGTCCGCGATCGCCGCATCTCTCCTTCTCCTCTCGGTTGCGTTCGCTTCAACACAACCCCTCCGGCCACCCACCACCACCGCTTGCCTCGTCACCGGCAGCATGTCCCCGCCCGGCGATTCGGCCTCGGACGATGAAATCGAAATCACCCCGCAAACCGACGGGCGGAACATGAAAAAGCAGCTCGCGGAGAACCCGCCCGTCAACGACCCCCAACCCGCCCGCAACCACCCCGCGTTGTCGAGCGGCCCGGCGGGGGGCCAGCCGGCGAAAGTGACGGGGTCGATGCACGTGGTGGACAAGGAGGACTCGTCGAGCGACAGCGAGGGAGAACAACCCGCAGCCACCGCGAAGCCCGATGCCGCAGAGGCCCGGGGCAACCCGGCGACCGACGCGGCTCGGGAAGACGACGAATACTCGTTCCCCGACGACTCGGAGGACGGGGACTTGGGCGACGCGCCGGCCGCGGAGCGGGCCGAAACGAAGCCGGGTCCCGCGGAAACCGCCGCCGCCCCCCCGCCGGCCCAACCGGCGCCCACCTCGCTGCATGGCGCCAGCCCGCAGCAGGCGGCGGCACCAGCTCCAAGCCAACGTGCGGCCGAATCAGATGAGCCGCCCCGCGAGCGTGCCACCGTCGTGGTCACCGGGAAAATGGACTTCGTCGACGACCCGGATTCCGACGACGACGAAGAACAAGGACAACAACAGGCAGCCGCAAAAGAAGAAGAAGAAGGCGATGAAAAGAGCGCAGCAGAAAAAGAAGAAGCGCCGACGCAACCCCCTCAAAAGGCCGCGACCCCAGCGGTCCCCAGTTTGGAGCTCTCGGCACTGCTTCAAGCCCCCGCTGCGGCACGAGCGAAGACCGACTCGGAGGAGGAAAGAGAGTCGAGGCGAACCACCAATGCAGAAGAAGCCGATATGCCAGATCGGCGGGATCTGGTTCCGGCGGTCAACGCAAGCAACCCGCAGTCGGGGAAGGAGGACGCGCCGGGTCCCGGGACGGAGGCGAAACCCACCGCTTTGCTCGCCGCCTTACTCACCGCAGCCAACAACGCGCCGTCCGGTGCACCTTCGAATGACCTTTCGACCGATCCCGACACCGCACGCAAACAAGAGACGCATTCCCCCCTTCAAACAACCGGCGGTGAAGTCGACGGGCCGCGGCCGGAAAAAGAAGGCGCGCCGCAGCGGGGGAGTTCGCTGACCATCGCGAAGAAGAAATCGCCCGTGGAGGCGTCGTCGGTGTCCCTGACGAGCGCAACCGGCGACACGTCAAGCAGCGATTCGACGGAGGAAACAGAGGAAGACGAAGAAGACGAGGAGGACGAAGAAGAAGAAGAGGAAGACGACGAAACCTCGAGCTCCGGCACCGACCCCGCACCCGCGCGCAACCCGGCTCCGAAGCCGGCTGCTCCTGCGCCACCCTCGTCGGGTCATTGTGTAGGACAGCGCGTTGTTGTCCGCGACAAGACGGAAGAGGACTGGAAACCGGGGACCGTGACCGCCGTCATCAACGGCAAGCCGCAGGTCAAGCTGGACGGCCAGCTGCGCGGGTTCCACTGGGCCTTCGTCGACTCCATCGCGAAGGCGCCGGCGGCGTCCGAGGCCGACACCGCCGCGGCGCGGAACGAGTCGCGCCCCGCGTCGAAAAAGTCGTCCGTCGGCATCTCCCTCGACCTCAACAGCCGGAACGACGCATCCTCGTCCCCTTCCGCCGCCAGCGCGAACCAAGCGCCTCAACCGTCGCCGTCAGGTAGGCCATTACCACTGTTCACTCCTCGAGCTGATCTTCGTTCGCTTCCAACATTGAACACGCTTTCCTTCTTTCCCATTCCTCACCCTGAGGCAGGCACCTGCAATGTGTGCCTAGCATGTGAAGGCTGATCCTCTTCGGAGCAATCGACGAAAAGCTGGAGGATGTCCGCGGTTGAATGTCCTGTTAAAGAGCAGTTGTTCGAACGGCCGTTTACTACGCTTGACTGCCCAGTGATGATACTCATAATCCGAGTGACATCCCAGAACGCCTCGCTGCATCCTCGAGGTCCATGGACAGCGGATTTCCCAGACAAGCATACTAAGCCGCGGCGTCCATTGGTTGCGTTGAACACCAGTAAGCCGGCGCTCTTCCCTAGTTGGCTCTTCTTCTGTGACGAAGCACACCCAAAATCACCACACAGGCCAGCGCGAGCCGCGTGTTGTAGGCAGCATGGGAGGGCCACAAGACGACGACTTCTCGTCTTCTGGCAGCTAAAAGAAGCAAACCCCGGCACGCAGCTCTTCAGAGCGAAGCGAACGCTTGACGCGCGGGTCTCCAGGCATGGCGATCGTCTGCTCAGCTTTACCTACTTCTTTGCATGCATGCTGCATCTCGGTGACATTGGCTGCATGCGCTTCAAGGTAACGTGGGTGTCGTTGTTTCTGGACCTGTCCACTATGCGTGGTTTCGTGGCCACAAGACCTTGTTGCCACCCCACACTGCTTGTGGGACCTGGCGCCTCGCAAGGAGCATATGCTGGAGTGTCGACCGGTCAGTTCAATAACCATTGTCCAATCAGGTTTGAAGCCGTAAGTAAGCCCTGCTCACGGTCCATCGATCGCAAACTAGGACCAGTCAGAGGTACTTTTTAACAAGAACATCCTCCTCTATCGGAAACAAGCATTTGCTTTTGCGTGACTGTTCAAAAATTTCCGCGCCTGCGGCGCAGGCATAATTTGCATCTGTCTCTGCGGTCGGTGGTCGGGGCATAGCTAGTTCCCTGTCCCCAAAAAGGTCGAGTGCCTGTCCAAGAGCCTGGACAGGAAATACTAATTCTGGGCCCCTCCAAAAAAGAAAATAATTCGTCCACAAATTGCATGGCCTCAGGGGGTACAAAGCCTTCAGGCCAAAAAACGTCCAGATGCGCAAAACACCCGTTTTTGGCCAAAATCACGTCTCTGTATTATGCACTGAGTCCGAGCAACAAAAAAAAAAAAGCATAGAATGCCCTGGCTGAGGGGCCCAGTAGTGGATGAATGCAACAGTACAGCAGTCACACTAGAGTACACAGCACCGGTTACTGCACCTTTGGATCATCGTTGAAGCAACGTACAGCCTCAATTTTGGAACCTGCGACTGGCCCAATAGCTTGAAAAAAAATTCCGCGCCTGCGGCGCTGGTATTTCTGGCTTGTGTATTGTTTCATGACGTGTTGCCAAGAAAGCGAAGACCGCGCCTGTCCGCCCTGCTGTTGCAGATTACTGCCAAGTGTTCTTGAATGATCCTGGCACACTGCTACAGTACCCCAACACTCGCCTTCTTCGCATGGCTCTTTTGCTTCCGAAGGACAGTCTCTGTGATGGACAGTAGTGACAACCAAAGAGGTGCACCCTGTCGGATACATAAACGTGCAGTTGTGCCGCAACTGGGATTTTTAGTAGCTCCGAGCAACTTATGGACAGTTACGTGGGAGGAATTTTTATATATAAGGCCCTGCCTCAAATCATAGGGTTAGCGTCAGTTTCAATTGTGAGGCAAATCCTCACATTTTGAAAAAAAAAAAAAAAGGATCCCAGCACGAGCTGCTGTTGTTGACAAAAAAAAATCTGGGAGGAAACTGGTGTCACATCCTCTAGTCCACCTTGGAAAACGGAAAAATCCAAAAGAAATATGCGTTTTTTTCCTGGGGGCAGCCCCGGGTGTATGGGTCAAACTGGGTCCAACTGCTGGTGGGGCCTAGCTAAAGTCTCATCATCAGGGGGGGACAGTCATAAACACGTCACGAAGAAACATACCCAAAAAAAAATTGCCGCTGCGCGGGGCCAAGAAACTACCCCCCCCCCCCTCACAAGTGTATCCAAAAAAGCCGCCTGACAAACCAGACTCACACCGCAGTCCTGTCTGCAGACACTCAGGTTCCACGCTGATGATGGCCCGCCTTATGTGTCCGTGGCTTAAAGGACCGAAACACGGCGCAGACGGGACCAGTGCGGTGTTGAGCACATACCCATTCCAAGCACGTTCTCGCAATCCCCCCTCACAAGTGTATCCAAAAAAAAATTGCCGCTGCGCGGGGCCTGAGTCCACAACAATAACAAGCCAAACCCGTTCTTATACAAGACGGGGAGGACACGATCTGAAACACGGGGATCCTCGGTGAAGCGCCCCTGGTGCCCCGGTGCAGTCGGTCGGGGGTCCAACCCACTGCACCGGGATGGGCACGGTGCAACAGCGAACAGAGGCTTTTCTTCCGCGCAAACTGCGCTTTTTCTGAAGAGCTTCTAGCCGAACCCCTGTTTTTTACATTTCTTCGAGACAAAAAGTGCCCAACAAGTCGTCTTCGTGTATCAGATACACTGTCGACACTGGTTCTGCTACGGGGTGCTGTGTAAACATCGTCAGCCTAAACTCATCATTTTCGGGTACCTTCAATACAGAGATGAAGACAATCTTCACCTGGAATACGATAGCCGCCAATAAAACGGCTTGTGTGTCCGCCCACGCTTTTCTCGCAGACTGCAGACGAACCCAACAGCCAAACTTGGACTCGTGTTCGTTGTGGAGGTCAATGGCTGCCCCGTCTTCTATTCGCTGTTTGAACAGCTCTCTCGTATTCAAATCCAAGTTGTCTAACTCTTGGAAAAGGATTGTGCGCAATGTGTGCCCTCCGTGGTCGTCACCGTTGTGCGAAGAAAAGAACATGTTCTGGCAGTTGGGTACGTTGGCGAGGCTGCTATAGAAACAGTCGCCATCTCCGGCCACCAATACCAATTCCGTTCCGGTGTTCTGCACCCAGGTGAGCACAGAGGACAAATGCAGCTTTGGTTTCGCTTTGGACGAATGCTTTTTGTTTGCTGGTTTGGGAACAGGCACCGGCGGTGCTGGTTCTTCCCCCTCGTCGTCCTTCTTTGGGTGGCTTCGTGCACGTAACCTTATAGTGCCCCTTTGAGCCGCACCTGGTGCACGTGACTTGCCGCTTCTTGGCATCCCTGAAAGGCAATTCGTCATCGTCGACCTCCCCTCGGCTCGGGATGCGCTTTTCTTTTGGTCGACCTGACGATCTCTTGGGTCGCGGGGGTGCAAGATTGTCGAGCGCAAGGGTCTTTATATCGTGCACAGTCGGAACGCTGATGTCGTAAAACTCCCGTAACGATCCCACCGTGTACTTGCTGTCGACAAGGGCCAAGGGATGGACCTTTCTCTGGCCGCAAGCACACACGATGTGCACACACGGAAACGGCGACACGCACTGGCCAATGCATGAGCACTTGTACACGGTGCCATTGCTTAAAACGCGCACCCTGTGCTTTACTCCGCTTTTCGCTTCGTTTACCTCGTACTCTGCTTGTCCGGCAGGCGTGGCAGAGAAACCCCGAGCAAGGTACTCAATTTTCCCCAACCTCTTCTCGACCCATGGAACAAATGTAGAGGCATCTCTCTGTGCGTACTGCCCTGCTCTTGCTGAATACAGATGCATGAGACTGTGTCGCAGCCTTTCAAAAAGATTGACTGCATTGAGGGCGCTTCGAGCAAGCTTGGCATTCTTGTTGAACCCCTCACTTACGTTGCTCGTGTAGTGATGAAACCTACAGCCCCCCACAAGATAAGCGTCGGACATGCAGTCTCGGAGCTTATCAAGATACAACGCAAGCTTTTGGCTTTCTTTTTCGGCAGCTGCAAGTCTCACTGCGTACTCTTCTTTTGTCTTTGCGTGGGCAAGCTTCCACACGTGGGGTTTCTTTCCCTTCCCAAAGGCCGTGTTGACATTGCGCACTACGTGGTTGACACATATCAAGTGCAACGTGTCAGGAAGCACAGTCCTCACGGCGCTCATCAGCCCCTTGTCTCTATCTGACATCAGTGTGAACCCTGCCGGCACAAGGTCCTTCAGCTGAACCAGGAACGAGGCCCATGAGGCTGCGTCTTCGGTCTGACCCAAACCATATGCGATGGGGACAACTTTGTGCCTTGGATCGAGGCACACAGCGACAAAGAGGATGCCACCGTGTGTAAGGTGAGTCCCGTCTACTGACACGAACATAGCGGAGCGTGCCGCTCGAACGCAAGCTCCAAAAGCGAGAAACGCGAAACAGAACACGGCCCACGGTTGAGGGTCCGCTTCTGTGGCGTCTCCGGGTTTAGTGTCGACGCATGCCACTGCTTCTTCGTCGGCGCTTTTAATCGCTCCGAAGTACGATCGAAGCTTCCGAAACCCCGATGCTGCGTCCAAGCCTGTCTCTTGCAGCACGTGTCTCTTTGCTGTTCGTGCCACCTTCTTCGTGATGCCTACACCGTTCGTGCGCATTGACGCAACGATACCTTTCACCGACAGTTCCGGCTCCGCTTCGACGTGAGCAGCGATCTTCCGCGACACCCACTCTGAATGCAAGCGGCCCAACTCGTTCGCCTTCTCCTGCTCATCTCCTGCCGTAAACACGCACGAGTGCGCGTCGGTTCGGGTCACGTGAAACCGCTACGCGAAACGAAGCCTACCAACCCTGAAACTCTCGTTCAACCCGCATGCTGAACGAGTCGTCAATATCATGTCCAAGAGAATGAACTTGTTACGGCACGTTTCTGGGAAGGCGTGGGGTTGCAGCACGACAACACTCCGATGTCTCTACTTGACATACGTTCTCCCAACAATAACGTATTGTCTGTCGGTATATGGCGCCTACTTGTTCCTTCCACAAGGCGGTAGAAGAGGCTTCACGAGCCCGTATCTTGAGAAATTCGAGAAGCTGCACAGGCGCTCGCTGACGTACGTGCTGGGGTGTAGGAAGGGTATATCGGACCTTGTCGCCACTCAAGAGGCCGGTATCCCTCCCATCAAAGTCTACATCGACCACCGCCTTGGCAGCCTTTACGAAAAATTGAAACTGCGAAGCCTCCTCTGGGACCGAACCCTCAACGCACCAGCTACCCCGCTGGCCCGTTATGTTGACCTTGAAAGGAGAGCGGGTACACGTGACCCTCCGCGTGAGACGTTCGTGTTCAACCCGTTTGCACCCTGGTCCCTGCGTCCTCCAGTTGCAATTCATCCCTCGTTACCGGAGGGTAAGACCCCGGCCGAGAAGAGAAGCATCGTGGAAAAACGTCTCCGTGCGTTGCCATCACCCGACTGCACGGCATGGGCTGATGGTTCGGTCATGAAGCAAAGTCTCCCGTCGCCCCCTCCTGTAGGGGACCCGGGGTTCGACCGTCGGCAACTGCGTTGGCAAGTCTTCTACAACGATGCGACAACGTGGGGCGGAGCTGCCGCTTATTTGGAGTTCGGTCCTTCGGTACGGCTAACCGATGCACATGGCTTTGACGTCCGATTCGAACACGGCTGCCCGACAATCTCCAGCACCTGTCCGGCTGGCAAGTTCCCGTCGAGCACAAGAGCTGAGACGATCGCGATGGTTGAGACCCTCAGAGTACTGTTGGCTGTGCTGCCGCCGACTGATGTACCTCTCGAAATCCTCATCCTGAGTGATTCCCAGTCGCTTCTCCGAGACCTTTGCAACGGCCCGCATGCCCAGAAACAGCCATTGATGATTGAAATCTGGCTAGCGCTCAACGAACTCAACTCCCGTGGGTACCGTCTCACCATCCAGTTCGTTTACGGTCATTGCGGCCTGCGGGGCAACGAAGTGGCTGACAAGCTCGCCAAGGACGCCGCTGGTCGCCACTACAGAGCTATGACGGGCCCGACATTTGGTGTCACCAGGGTGCATCCTCCGATTGCAGCGGTTGATGCGTCAGCACGCTATAAATCGCGGCTCACCCGGGAGTACAACGAGAGTATGGCGATCATGGCTTACGGGCGGGCTGCGATGGCAGGTAATGAAACTCCGTTTGCTGGCATTGTGAACGGGCGCGTTATCAAGCGCCGTAAGGACCTCACAAATCGGGCGGAGAAGGAATCGCGCCAGTTGCGGACGGGTCACCACCCGCTTGTCATGACGATGTACTCAGCTGAGTACTACACGTTGCATCGTTGTGACAGGCGCCAGCTTTTCCTCCCCTGCCCAGTCTGTGGTCGCCGCTCCCGTAGTCCGCTGGAGCACTTGTTCGTGAGCTGCACCGACCTCGTGACCCAACGGCTTCGGGACAGCATGTGGGCAGACATGGCTGGCAAGTGTGGTCGCTCGGAAGGCTTGAAGCACGTAGGATCAAAGGATAAACTTTGGCTCCTGCTGTTCCAGCATCCAGAGGTTGCTCTTCGATACCTGCAGGAAGTTGGGGCTATACCGCGGTACCGGATCCTGCTCAATGACGATAATCTGCTGTGGAGCAATGCAACAACTCCTGCTGTCTCGAGCGACATGCTCTCGGCCTGGAGCTCTCAGACCGTTCTATCGCAGTTGAGTTCGCCTGTGGTTCCGCTGCTTTCGAGTCAACCGGTACCTGGGCCGGATACCAGTTCGAACGGCAGTCAACTCGCCGGGCCTCAGCACGAATCAGATCGCTCTCCGACACCAGACCTGGATTCTTGCACTGGCACGCTCCGGTTCAAGGACGCCCTGGACATGCAGGATGCGGCTTCAACAGCCAGCAGTGGTCCGGGTGAGTGGGCCTGAGCGGGCTCGTCCGTCTACGTCTGCCTGCTGTCCGCCACCAATTTTTTCAAACTCAATCAAAGACTCAAATTGTCTCAATCCTTCCTCCTGAAACCGAACACTGAACGGTCCTCATCCCCGAATCGAACCTGGTGAATAACCGCATCCCCTGCCAAGCAAACCAACACAATCCTAACGTCCGCGTCGCCAGAGGGTCGGAATGAAGTTGGCTGCAGATAGCAGCTAGCGGCTTTCAAAGCCGTCCGTGTCGGGCCACAACCGCGGCTGCCGTTGGTCACCCTTGCGACGAAAGGCCAGTCGTAGGCCTTGACAAGTGGCTGTCTGCGAAGCGGCTACACCGCAGGTCACCGTGTTCCGCACGTCGGCGCTGCCGTTTGTCCGTTGCTGCTTTTACAATGCTAATGCTGAATAATCTTCGCCGAGCTCTCTAAACTGTGGTCTTGTAGTTACTGCCTATACACGTACAAATGACTGTGCAACAAGCATGCGCTCTTCGAAAAAACGTTGTTCCAGTGGAACTTCCACTCGCTACCAGTAGACAAAATGTTGTCAATTGCCTCGTTCAGTGACAGTGTCTAACACAGTGACTGTGCTTCAGATATGGTCGGCATCCCGAGCAATGGGCTCGGTTTAGTCGTTAGTCAAAGAGCTGACCTGTGCCACCAAACACCCCCGATCCGGCCGGCCAACGCAAGAAGGCCGAACGGAATCGGAACAAACGTTAGTAGAGTAGACTTGCACAATGATACGTCGTTGAATGATCCACATTTCTTAGAAACTAGGACGGTTGGCTTCAGGCAGCTACTAGTTAGTCTCGGGCTCTCCACCTGACCTACCCGGCCCCACTAGAAGGCCTTCATGGGGGGATCAGTTTGCAGGAAGCCCCGACAATCGAATTCCTCCCCGTTTCCATTTTTCTTTCAGTATCAGTTCAGTTTCTAACCCGACAGTAAACCCGGCCCAGTGAAGCCGTTGCCTACGGGCGTCGACATGCAGGGATTTTCCCCTTTAGTGAAAAAAAAAAAAAAAAATTCACTAAAAAAAAAAAATTCCCAAAATGGGCTTGGTGAAAAAACTTTTTTCACTAAAGGGATTTTGCGTTGCTGGGTGTAGGTGGTCAGGGCGCGGGTTGTGGTGGACAGTGTGGGTGGGCGTGGGTGGTGGGCGCTGGTGGTGGAGTGGGTGCGTGTTGTGTGTGGTCGGGGCGTGGGTTGTGGGTGGTAAGGGCGCGGGTTGTGGTGGACAGTGTGGGTGGGCGTGGGTGGTGGGCTGGTGGTGAAGTGGGTGCGTGTTGTGTGTGGTCAGGGTGTGGCACCCACACCACACCACACCGGCAGAAAAACTTTTCTGCCGGTGTGAAATTTTTTTTCACTACGGGTTTGGCCCGAAACTGGTGAGTGGAAAAACCCCTGTCGACATGTTAAAAAAAAAAAAAAAAAATGGAATTTTTGGACGTTGTGGCCGGGTCAAAGCACGCATGCCACCGGCACCACAGGTGGCTGGTTCGGTTCCCTCAAAAGACTTTTTACACGACCAAACAAATTTGTGCCCTTATATCCCAGATTGGGATATAAGGGCACAAAAAATTGTTTGAAGTGGGATACAAGGGAAATTTACCAAAAAGCTATCTCCGCACTAGTATCTAGTCCAAAAACAATACACTTTTCGCAACTTAGAAAAGCCGGGTTGGCTCGAATAGAGGCTATTCACATTGCATGTTCATAGGACCTCCAGTCTCGAATAAAAAGCAAACATCATGTCCAAGCTTTGCCGTGCATTCCGATCGGCGCCTTTCATCCAGGCGCGAGCTGCCGGAAAAGAGGCGAAATTTTCAGAGGTGGGTCCGACCAACTCCTACGCACTCTTCGTCTCGAAGACCACCAAGGGCACCGGCGTTAAAGTTGATTTCAAGGAACTCGCGGCAAAATGGAAGGTATGCGAGCAATGCTCCTTTAGCTACGAGAAAGCCGAAGTCGGCAACAGGGGCCGCTGCACAGGCGGACCTTGACTAGGCCATGTTTGACCGGCAGGAAGTGAATATCTGTAGGAAGCGAATATCTGTGACATTTCCTGTGCTTTCTGCGAGAGCACGCCGGCAGCATTCTACTTCAAAGCAACGACCTTCGAACATACTTTCATACTACATCACTCTAAACAACAACAGGGCATGTCAGCAGCTCAAAAAGAAGAGTTCGCGAAGGAGGCCAAGAAGAACGCTGCCCTGAAGCCGAAGGAAACCGTGAAAAAGACGAAGAAGAGCACGACGGAGAACAGTGAGAAGGTGAAGAGGGTATGTCCGGTTGTTCTTTCGGTGTGATCTGCTTTACGTGCAATGACTCAGCAGTAACCTAGGTTTGAGACCACCTTCACAAAGAGGGTGCCACGATACAACGGGTATCCAATACGCCCAATGACGACACGTGATTCGCGCCACTTCCCCGTGTGAGCGGGTTTCGGAGCAGGACTCAAAACTGTGACCCGATGGCGACTGCCGACCATGGCAGTGCTTGCAGTAGGAGTTTGGAACTATTTAGGCCAAGCTCATTGCAGAGCTTGCCACATCCTCGGGTGAGATGTGCCGCGTGTGCAAGGCGTTCTGTTGCGATGGGGCACGAAACCTCGCAACCACCACCCCGCAAGATGAAAACAGAAGTCTTCAGCCATGCCGGATGGAGAAGCTGACAACCGACTGGTGAAAGTGACAAGTGGACTATACTTCGCTTCAGACGATACCCACTGTAAGCCATGATCTTTAATACACACAACGCACACAGGCACCCAGCGCGTATGCCAAGTTCGTGAAGGAGAACTTCGCGGTAGTGTACGCCGACATGAAAAAGCGTACGGACAACCCGAAGGAGGCCTTCACACAAACCACAAAAGCGTTGTCGGAGAAATACAAGGCCCAGAAGTAGTGGGCTTCCGGCGAGATGCCGGTTCAAAAAGACTAATGATACGACAGACGGCCACCGATAGAGCGCCTGCGGAATTCTGCACTGCAGTTCTGCATCTTCAAGAGAAAGTCGCGTTGCCAGAAAAGTAGAAGAAGGAACGAATCCCACCAGGCTTTCATATTAGATTCACGGTTGACAAACCACTTAGCATTTACTTTAGTGCTTGAGAGGCTGACAGGCGATAGTGGAATCAGCTGTCATCTTCCATCATTGGATACGTAAAAGCGACAGCAAGTGTTGTGACATTTCATTGTTGCGGTTTCACCTAATCTACACCTCTCGTGTCACTGCACACATCAGCAAGGGCACTTTTCCCCGCTGACAGTTTCAAGCCCGTTCCCTTAACTGCTGTTTCGCCAGATGGTAGTAGTAGGTACAGCAGGAACCTCATTGGTCCATCAGTCCGTCAGGCGCGTCTTTAATTGGAAGACAAGGCATTTGGCTACCTTAGGAGAGTCATAGGTACCGACATGCGCTTGACCGGATCTCTCAGCGTTGCTGCTCAAAGCCCGTCAGTTTGAGAAAAAAGTGGATACCTTCGCTTTTTCTCACGAAAGGCGAGGGTGGAGTCAGTCTTGTCTCTGGATACGCTACTTTTTGGTTCTTTGCATCACAGTCTAGGACCTCACCAGTCCAGGACTATCATCCAGGACCATCCTTACCATTTACTGGGCAACGTGGATCACCCCACGGACATTTTCTTGCCCGCGTTTTTCTTTTCTGTTTTCTTGCCGGAAGCCCGTGACTACGAGGGCGTGAAAGAGCTGAGACTCTACTATTCCCATGCTGTCGAGCGAGGCGGCGCCACACGTATTCATACAACACACACTCTGCAAGATCAGCGTCGTTGCAGCCTCGTAATCCTGCACGGGGCACTAGTCATTGACATGGTTGCTGGGTGATGGGTTGACAATCTTTTCGATGCTTCGCATACTTGCTTGCATTCTTTTGTTTGCTCCTTCCTGACGAGGATATGCTGTACCGAGTTGAGTATGACGACCTGACGACTTCCCAAAATGTCCAGTCTTCACATTTCAGACATTGCGTTTTGGTGAAATCTATCGGCCAACTGGTGCAGGCATCTCTCACCTGGGGAGACCGCCGGCTTCGTCGTTGCCGACGCTTTCAAAATGGTAGGCGGTACCCAGTCGTTCAAACTGGCTGCTACCTCCACGCTACGCAGTGCGAAAGTGTGGCTGAAAGAAGAATACATCCAGCCCCCCACCCCCCCGAAAAAAGCGTTTTAGAGACAACTGGGAACGAGCAGTTCTCGCTTTCTTCCTTCTTCTTGCATCTCTACAAGCCTGTGTAACCCTGTGATGCAGGCCCAAGAGAGCTCGCTGGCCGCAATCCAAGTAGCTGCATCCCGCCTTACAGTTTTGGCTGCTCGTGTTCAGCACAAGGTCCAGATCCCAAGGTACGATGCCTAATGCCCCACGAGAATGATACAGGCCCGCTCTCTGCATTGCCGCCGAACACACGAAGTCTATTCTTTTTTGTATTGCATGCTCGACCGGTCGGGGGGTGCTTAGCAGCCAATGGCCTGATGGCTGATTGCACACCGAAGCAAGGCTGCATCCTCGTGTTGTAGCCGTGTTGTGTATAAGGCTTCGTGGGGGCCTGGTCAACCACCTCAACACAATAGGCGCAAACCTTTCTCGACAGTGATTGGACATTCGGGATGCCGGGGGTGGGTCTCCATGAAGAAGAGAAAAGTAAAGCAAGACCTGCCCCCTGCGCCTGCTGTCTCCGGCTGCTTCTGCAGACGACACAAACTACTACTACTACAACTACTAGGAGCTGGCGATAGACTTTGAGGTCTTCACCGGCGTGGACCTGCCGGGCCCCCTTATCGCGACCTCCTTGAAAGTCTCGCTCCTCACGCGAACGAAGAAGATGGCGAAGATGTTGGCGACCCTGAGCAGCAGGTGGCTGCCCGAGGCGGCTCGCTGATGCCGGCCGAAAAGAAAGTCCGGGTGGACACGCTGAGGACGGTTGTTGGCTCTCCTTAGGGAAAACCATCAGAACCCAACCCGCAGCCACAAAAAACAGCCCGACTAGGACACAAAGGGAACCCAAAAACAATCGGAAACATTGGAAGTTTGATCCACTCCGGTGTGGGTTCATAAAACGCCTGCAAAATGAGTCGCCAAACCGCCGGGACCCTAAAAGGACCCTAAAAGACCCCTACTTTTCCAAAAGAAAGGGGGCCCCCGAGCAGCCCGAAACTAGAAACCTACCACTTGGGTGGTCCTAAAATGCTCGGGAAATCCAGAATAACTGGTCGGATGCTCGTTTAGGCCGAAATAATGGCTGCAGAATGCAAAAACAAGACAGAATCACCCACAAGGCAATTCCTTAAGGAAAATCATCATAAACCCAAGGGGGGTGTCACCAGAAATCCAAAACTCGAAACCTACCACCCAGGTGCCCGTAAAATGCTCCAAAACGGCGGGAAAAATGGTCAGACGCTCGTTTGGGCTGAAATAACGGCTGCAGGATGCGAAAACAAGGCCAAATCACCCTCACAAGCCAATTCCTAGGCATTTCCTTAAGGAAAAACATCAAAACCCAACCCGCAGCCACAAAAAAAACAGCCCGACTAGGACACAACCGCAAAGGGAACCCAAAAACAATCGGAAACCCCAGGAAAGTTTGATCCACACCGGTGTGGGTTCATAAAACGCCTGCAAAATGTGTCGCCAAACCGCCGGGACCCTAAAAGGACCCCAACCAAAATGCAGCCTTGGGGGAATGCACTTTCCCTTGAAATCATGCTGTTGGGGCCTTGCGCTTGCAGATGAGATAGAAGTTGCCAATAAGCCATTCCGGAGATTTACAGACCCCAAATGGGCAAACAGGCCTTTTGTCACAGTTTTTGCCCTGTATGAAAGTTAGAAAACCCCCGGGACCCCGGTCAGGAAAAACCTCCAAAAGCCCCCGGGGCCCCATACACTTCTGACTTGACCGGTCGAGCGGTTGTTAGCCTGACTGCACTGAGCATGCAATAGTAGTAGTAGTTTGAACTTATGCAGCAACAATCTGTGTCGATAGACTGCACAAGGAGCTACAGACTACTGCTTCGGTCGCTTCTTGCCCCGCGTACTGTTTGTCTCCGGTGCGCGCTTCACGTCCGATGCGCAGTTTGATGACGAGGAATCAGATGATTCGGCGCACTTCCTTTTCTCCTCGCAGGTTGTTTCCGCGGCCGAGATCTCGACTCCTTTAGCCTGCTCGTCTTCGCGGCTCCGCTTCGGCTGGGCTTGTGGGCTGTCCTCTTTTGGGGCGCGCTTCTCGTTCAGAGGCTGCTGAGGCTTCGGCTTCTTGCGGGCGCTCCCACCTGCTTGCTCTTCGTCGCGTCCGCGCTTCCGCTGGGAGCAGGCACCGTCCGTCCTTTTTGCACGTTCACCGTTCGGCGGTGGCGTCCGATTTGTTGGTTTTGGGCCCTGTGGCCAGGGCTTACGCTCCGTTTTCGGTCTCAAAGGTCCTCGTACCGCATGCACGTATCGCACGTCGGCAGCTCGTGATTCAGGCACTTGTGGTGCGAGTTTCTGCAGCATGCCGCCACCGACGTGCACGTAGAGCACGCCGTCATGCGGTGCTTCGTGCACATCTTCACCGCCAGCCCGTCCCCGTCCTCGTGGTGGTTGGAGCAGCACCCTTCAAGCTTCAACTTTCGGCGGTGCAGCGGCTTGCCGTGCAGCGGACACACGCGCTGGTTTCTCTCGAAAACGGGGACACCATCCGGAATCCGCTTCGAGTCGCCTCCCTGAACCGACAGCCTCTGCCCCCTCCTGGCAGGCGCCGACACATCCTCGGGACCCCACTGGGCAGCACGATCACTCCTTTGTCCACCGTACTCCGGGAACACATCCGCGCCCCACGACTCGCCGTTAAAGACATGGCGCGTACGCAGCAGCTGCGTTTCCAGTACTTCTCTCGTTTCTCCCCCCCCTCGGAACATCGGTCTTCGCGTGTACCCCGTAATGTATGGTCGTCATCGCCCAGGCATTTGGAACGACTACCTCGGAGTACGTTGGACCGCAACGCAAGCAGTACAGTGTAACATAGAGGTCTGGACCTCTGAGTTAAGCTGAAACAGAAAAGTCGTGGTTCAGCGTAAGTTACAGGTTGCCTGTGGCTAAGTTCCACATGCCTTTGTCCGGTTCGTGTGTCTGGGGACGGAGGCTGACACTTTCGTAGTTATGTGTCCCTGCTGGTAGGACACATAGTGAATTGACCACGTGGCGCAGAAAAGTGAGGAGCCAGGCAGGAGGAGATTCGTGTTTCATGTCGCATGAGCTCCAGAATGTTGGCAAGCTGACCTGCACATAGTGGCAAACCGTTGTCACGAGCAGCTGCGGCACCGCAAGAACACATCCTAGGATGTGTGACCAGTTATCTCCAAAGCTGCCTTCTTGTTGTTCGGGTTACACTCGAAAGACAGAAGGAACTCGACACTATTGCTGGGATGCGCACGATGTTGATTTGTCAGTCGCTTTTGTTTGACTGTGGCTGGTGTCTGTGAGTACACAGGTGCAGATGCCAGTCTCCTTCAGTGGCTTCACAGGCCAACCTCTCCGACCACACGCACACACACACAACCAGGGGCTTATATATGAATAGCAAACTTGGGCCGTCTCCCAAGTTTACTGTTTACCTACCACCCCCCGTGTTTAAGATCGCGCCCTCCCCCCCCGTGTATAAGATCGGTTTTTTTGAGAAATGAGGGCGATCTTATACACGGGGGGGGAGTGGGGTGGGGTCCCTCGCAGCGGGAATTTTTTTTTTTTTTGGGCGTTTTTACTGTGGGGGGGGGTTCAAGGCCCCGCGCAGCGGAAAAAAAATTTGGGGTGTTTTTTGTCCCCCCCCGTGTTTAAGATCGTCCCCCCCCGTGTATAAGATCGGGTTTTTTGGGGGGCGATCTTAAACACGGAAAAACGCGATCTTAAACACGGGGGGGGGTAGGTACCCGAAAAAAAACTTGGGCGGGCGGGGGAAAAAAAAATAAGAGGACTAACCGTACGGGACACACATAAGTCGGGAAATTACTTATCGGAACGTTACCGATAAGTAATTTTTTGTTACCGATAAACAATTTCCTGTTACCAATAAGCAATTTTTGTTACCGATAAATAATTTTGTTGCTACCGATAAATAATTTCTCGTGTTACCGATAAATAATTTTCTGTTAGGGTAGGCGGTTTTTTTTTTTTTTGGCCCATGTCCGCGCGCGCGTAAATTTTTGGGAACCCCCGGAAAAAAAAAACTTTTGCCAAAAAAAAACTTTTTGGGATCTGTGCATTGGAACCGGTCGTGAGAGCGACTGCAGGCGTAGTCACGAGCGTGTCCGGCTCGCGAAAAGTCGAAAACCTGTTCATCACACCGATACTTCACGGCGATGCAAATCGCGTAGACTTTGTTTACCTCAGTGTGTATTGACTTTGAAGCTGACTATGCCCGGTGCTGGGTTGGTGCGCTGGGCAAGCAATATTGTGCTACTTTGACGTTGGTGTCAATCTAAATAGCAAGATTTGCGTAGCTCCTGCTGGACGCAGTCGAAGCACGCGGGATACAAGCACAGCCTCAGCCTCGAAAGTGTGCGCGGTTTTACCGGCAAGGCATGTCGGGAGGTTTTGCCACTGTGGTGCGATTATCACACAGAACCAGTCCGGGGCAGTGCACGCGTCTATGCCTTCCGACGCCTCAAGCAGCTACTAGTATCTGAGACTCGACTGAGGAGGCATGAAAAGGACGCGGGGCAAGCGATGCGTTCACGGTGCTTGCGACTTAGTGCACTTGACCGGCGGCAATGCCTTGTGCCGCGGTATATTTGCGAAGAAAACGGCACTCGTCGCCTGACAGTCTAGACCGCACATCCCTGAGCATAACTGCCTTCGTTGCACACGGCGTCTAACCAATTGCCGTGTGCTAGAAGCACCTGCCCTCCGTGCGGATGTCGAGACATCAATGGTCTCTTTCGATGTGGGTGAGGTACATCTTGTGAGTCCGGCGCCGTTTGCTACGCATCAGAAGGTGGCCGCTGGCTAAAGCTTGCTGACAGGAGGGTCGGCAGAGTACCGACAAACTCCGTTTACACCAAGCAGGGCATCTTTGTGTACTCGGGTAATATTGACAAAGCCACTACACCCGAAGTGACGGTGTCGACGTCCGCCTTTGGGGGTTTCAACAGCAGACCGCCGCAGAAGCCGCGAGAGCAACCATCCTTGCACAAGGTGGAGGAAAGCAGAAGTTGAAGTTCACCATACTATCTGCGGGTAGCTGGCGCTTATTCTCGCCGATGGAAATGCCACCGACCAGCCGTCAGTAGGCTCTCGCACGGTGGTTCGGTAGGACCGTGACATCGCAATGGGGCATGTCAGAAGAGAGATAAGAGATTGACGGACACCCGCGCAATCGACAGTCCTCTGGGTCACTGCTTTATTGTTCGCAGCGTACCCAGCGAACCGCGATCTCGAGTTCAAACCCGAGTGTTTTTTCTCCTGTGGCATCGTCTATCATCTGCAGCCTCCGACTATGGAAGGTTTTGTCGAAACGCACCCCGCGCGGCGTTCAGGACTGTTGAACTCTAGACTGCCACCGCAACCCCTCGGACACATCAAGTTCATCTTCACACTCACCTTTGAGCTCATCGTCCAGAAATTCTACCAACAACGGGCACAAAAGTGCCAACAGCGGACTGGCCAGTAGTATAGCCGGCACATATGGTGTGACATCCAGTAGCAGAAAGTCTTGTGGCAAAAGTTTTTTTTTTCTGAAAAGTTTTTTTTTTGCGCGCGCGCGCGTAAATTTCTGTGGGCCGACGGACATGGGCCAAAAAAAAAAAAACCGCCTACCCTTACCGATAAGTAATTTCTGTTACCGAAAAGTAATTTTGGTGTTACCGATAAATAATTTCTGTTACCGATAAATAATTTTGGTGTTACCGATAAATAATTTCTGTTACCGATAAATAATTTTGGTGTTACCGAGAAATAATTTCTGTTAGGGTAGGCGGTTTTTTTTTTTTGGCCCATGTCCGTCGGCCCACAGAAATTTTACGCGCGCGCGCGCAAAAAAAAAACTTTTCAGAAAAAAAAAACTTTTGCCACAAGACTTTCTGCTACTGGATGTCACACCATATGTGCCGGCTATACTACTGGCCAGTCCGCTGTTGGCACTTTTGTGCCCGTTGTTGGTAGAATTTCTGGACGATGAGCTCAAAGGTGAGTGTGAAGATGAACTTGATGTGTCCGAGGGGTTGCGGTGGCAGTCTAGAGTTCAACAGTCCTGAACGCCGCGCGGGGTGCGTTTCGACAAAACCTTCCATAGTCGGAGGCTGCAGATGATAGACGATGCCACAGGAGAAAAAACACTCGGGTTTGAACTCGAGATCGCGGTTCGCTGGGTACGCTGCGATCAATAGAGCAGTGACCCAGAGGACTGTCGATTGCGCGGGTGTCCGTCGAATAAGCGCCAGCTACCCGCAGATAGTATGGTGAACTTCAACTTCCGCTTTCCTCCACCTGGATGGTTGCTCTCGCGGCTTCTGCGGCGGTCTGCTGTTGAAACCCCGAAAGGCGGACGTCGACACCGTCACTTCGGGTGTAGTGGCTTTGTCAATATTACCCGAGTACACAAAGATGCCCTGCTTGGTGTAAACGGAGTTTGTCGGTACTCTGCCGACCCTCCTGTCAGCAAGCTTTAGCCAGTGACCACCTTCTGATGCGTAGCAAACGGCGCCGGACTCACAAGATGTACCTCACCCACATCGAAAGCGACCATTGATGTCTCGACATCCGCACGGAGGGCAGGTGCTTCTAGCACACGGCAATTGGTTAGACGCCGTGTGCAACGAAGGCAGTTATGCTCAGGGATGTGCGGTCTAGACTGTCAGGCGACGAGTGCCGTTTTCTTCGCAAATATACCGCGGCACAAGGCATTGCCGCCGGTCAAGTGCACTAAGTCGCAAGCACCGTGAACGCATCGCTTGCCCCGCGTCCTTTTCATGCCTCCTCAGTCGAGTCTCAGATACTAGTAGCTGCTTGAGGCGTCGGAAGGCATAGACGCGTGCACTGCCCCGGACTGGTTCTGTGTGATAATCGCACCACAGTGGCAAAACCTCCCGACATGCCTTGCCGGTAAAACCGCGCACACTTTCGAGGCTGAGGCTGTGCTTGTATCCCGCGTGCTTCGACTGCGTCCAGCAGGAGCTACGCAAATCTTGCTGTTTAGATTGACACCAACGTCAAAGTAGCACGATATTGCTTGCCCAGCGCACCAACCCAGCACCGGGCATAGTCAGCTTCAAAGTCAATACACACTGAGGTAAACAAAGTCTACGCGATTTGCATCGCCGTGAAGTATCGGTGTGATGAACAGGTTTTCGACTTTTCGCGAGCCGGACACGCTCGTGACTACGCCTGCAGTCGCTCTCACGACCGGTTCCAATGCACAGATCCCAAAAGTTTTTTTTTTTTGGCAAAAGTTTTTTTTTTCCGGGGGTTCCCAAAAATTTACGCGCGCGCGGACATGGGCCAAAAAAAAAAAACCGCCTACCCTTACCGATAAATAATTTGGTGTTACCGATAAATAATTTCTGTTAGGGTAGGCGGTTTTTTTTTTTGGCCCATGTCCGTCGGCCCACAGAAATTTACGCGCGCGCGCGCAAAAAAAAACTTTTCAGAAAAAAAAAACTTTTGCCACAAGACTTTCTGCTACTGGATGTCACACCGTATGTACCGGCTACACACCGCTTCATACCGTATGTACCGGCTACACACCGCTTCACACCGTATGTACCGGCTCTACCTACCGCTTCACACCGTATGTACCGGCTCTACCTACCGCTTCACACCGTATGAACCGGCTCTACCTACCGCTTCACACCGTATGTACCGGCTCTACCTACCGCTTCACACCGTATGTACCGGCTCTACCTACCGCTTCACACCGTATGTACCGGCTATACTACTGGCCGGTCCGCTGTTGGCACTTTTTTTGTTGGTGGAATTCCTGGACGATGAGCTCAAAGATGAATGTGGTGAGCTTGATGTGTCCGAGGGGTTGCGGTGGCAGTCTAGAGTTCAACAGTTCCATAGTCGAAGGCTGCAGAGGATAGACGATGCCACAGGAGAAAAAACACTCGGGTTTAAACTCGAGATCGCGGTTCGCCGGGTACGCCGCGAACGATAAAGCAGTGAACCAGAGGACTGTCGATTGTGCGGGTGTCCGTCAATCTTGTATCTCTCTTCTGACATGCCCCATTGCGATGTCACGGTCCGAGTGCCGTTTTCTTCGCAAATATACCTCGGCACAAGCATTGCCGCCGGTCAAGTGCAAAGCACTATGTCGCAAGCACCGCGAACGCATCGCTTGCCCTGCGTCCTTTTAATGCCTCCTCAGTCGAGTCTCAGATACGTCCCTACTAGTAGCTGCTCCAGGCGTCGGAAGGCATAGACGCGTGCACTGCCCGCGGACTGGTTCTGTGTGATAATCGCACCACAGCGGCAAAAAAACCCCCCGACATGCCTTGCCGGTAAAACCGCGCACGGTTTCGAGGCTGAGGCTGTGCTTGTATCCCGCGTGCTTCGACTGCGTCCAGCAGGAGCTGGCTAAAGCTACGCAAATCTTGCTGTTTAGATTGGCACCAACGTCAAAGTATCACGATATTGCTTGCCCAGCGCACCAACCCAGCACCGGGCATAGTCGGCTTCAAAGTCAATACACACTGAGGTAAACAACGTCTACGCGATTTGCATCGCCGTGAAGTATCGGTGTGATGAACAGGTTTTCGACTTTTCCCGAGCCGGACACGCTCGTGACTACGCCTGCAGTCGCTCTCACGACCGGTTCCAATGCACAGATCCCAAAAGTTTTTTTTT